>SCLH01001408.1:29737-73707 GCA_004367855.1 Oikopleura vanhoeffeni
TATCACTTTTTTCCTTTCACTCAGAATATAAATTCCCCTCTGCCGCCACCTTGCGGTCACTTAGGACCCCTAGTTCATAATACCGTTTCCAGAAAACCAATAATTGCGCATCTTTTGGTAAATGTAAAACATTGAAATATCACTTCCGGCACCGGAAGCTATACTTTACCGGTCAATTTTAACCCGCCGGTACATCTGATAACGTTGCAAAAAATTACACTCCTTGAGAAAACTCTTCGCTGTCGACTAAGCTCATTTTATTTATGATACCGCTATTTTAACTCCCGTGAGAACCCGCGGCCTAAAAGGTCACTTTTCGCACCTTTTAAACAGTTTTTTTTTCAAAAAATCTCAAAACCAGAAAAAATCCTACGTCTTAAAATGAGCAGAAAAAAAATCGCTACAAGAAAGCTTAAAAACCTCGATACCCATTTTTTAGTTCTGAAATTTTTTATTTCAAATCGTCCTTATTAATGCGAGTTCAATGAATCTCTGTGTCGAGTTTCAGCAATAATAGTTAGCTAAAAATTGGCTTGTTTAAGGTAAAGCCAATACTTTTAAGTTTTCTTGATTAAGAGGGTAGACTATCCTTGAAAGTCGTCATTAAGGGGGTGGTCCAGGCAAATTACATATTTTTGAATCGGCTCTCCTTAACAAACTGAGAATGGGAAAAGAGTTCAGTGGGTCATTTTAAGAAAACCAAAAAAAAATTCGATCGCACAAATGAGCTCTACAGGCACTAGAAAAGTGCCAAAATCCATTCTTAAAAAGTTATGTTTGGCTTCGTCTATTACCAGATTCTCATGATTTTTTTCAATTATCTTTTATTTTCATTATCTAAAGACTCTCAAGGGCGAATTTGAAATTTCTAGCTGAAACTCGAAATATGATTTTTTTTGATCATTTTCGAAAAAATTTCCGAAAAAAAATGGCTTCAATTTTTCGAAATTAGGCTCAAAAGAAAGACAGTGAAACACAGACGAGAAAGTTGGCTTACGTCAAGACGATATATTTTTATTGAGGCACTTTTTTTCGGAAATTTCTTCGAAAATGACTAAAAAATTCATATTTCGAGTTTTAGCTGGAAATTTCAAATTCACCCTTAAGAGTCTTAACATAATGAAAATAAAAGATTAATGAAAAAAAATCATGAGAATCGGTTAATAGACGAAGCCAAACATAATTTTTAAAGAATTTATTTTGGCACTTTTCTAGTGCCCGTAGAGCTCGTTTGTGCAGTTGAAATTGTTTGTTTTTTAGAGTGACCAATTGAACTCTTTTCTCGCGATCTATCGTAAAAAGAACATTTTCGCATTCTTAGTTTGTTCAGGAAAGCCGATTCAGAAATATCTTATTTGCTTCAACCACCTCCTTAAGGGAGTGGGCGTCGATACTTGGGCTCTTTCTTACACATTTTCAAGTGCAGGTTCTGAGGAAACCTGGCTTCAGAAATAATTAATTTTTTCTCCAAATACGTAGTACAACTTTTAAGAAAGTTGCAAGTACTATTCAGAGCATCTTATACTTCAACCTATGCAGAGAAAATGATTTTCAGTAGGCGTCCCTAAAACTACTAAAAAGCCTACTCCAGATTCATTTCTCGTCATTTTTTCTTGTTATTTGCAATTCAACTTTCAAATATGTATACGCATCTCCGAGCGAAAGCCTTTTTTGGAAATTTTGCCCCTGGTGGTCAAAACAGCTAATTTGGGAGCCTCACGCAAAAGCTTACTCCTCCTTGACAATATATAAAAAATTTTCAATTTGTGCATCAAATTCAACACAAAGCCTGGATTAGGGTCCGAGCAAAGAGATTTTTCCGATTCTGTTTCCAAAATCTCAGGAACGACTTGTGAATTTCTTGTTTTTGTTGACATTCTGAACTATACATTTTCAAAAACCTACTTTATTTGAAAAAAATTCAAAATTCAGAAAAAATCCTGGGAGTTAAAAAACTCAGTGACAAATTCTCTACAAAAAAGTTATCTGAGAAATTTCAATTATCGTCACCTTCAATTTAACATTTAATTTCAACCCCCGAAAAACCGACTTTTTTTCGAAAAAATCTCAAAACGTCAAAAAATCTTATAAGTGAAAAAACTTGGCAGAATTTTTCTTACAAAATAGGTGTATCAAAAAAATTATACGTGAAGCTGAGATATCGACGCCCACCCCCTGTGGGTGTAGAATGTTGGAATTGCTGGAGAAAATAGCCCCCTCCTTCAGCGGGACTGGAAGGATCGATAACGGGCAGATAAGAATAAATGAGAGAGAAAATTCTGGAAACTAAAACCTTCTCTGTCAACTGCAAGTGAAATTTTCAGATTCTGGTGAAGGATGGCACACCGGTGCGGCACCAAAAAACTGGTAAAAATATGTTCTCAATTCACACAAAATTTGTTAATTCTCGGTCAATTTTGCTTTTAATTTAATAAAAGAAAGATGTTTCGGAAAAGTACGACGTTTTCAAATAATTACCAGGAAAAAAAATTAGAAAAAAATCTCCTTTGGTTATTTAGGCGGTAAAAATGAAATTCAGAAATTTTCTTTTCAATCGGATTAAGCTCGGGCAATTTTGTTTCAAATTGAATTAAAAAGAATATTTATGAATCATTTGTAATGTTGCCATACATTACCAGAAAAATTATTCTCTGTTGGTTTTTATACGTAAAATAAGTTCATACGATATAATTTCTGTGTTGGTGTCCTCTCGCCTAATTGCCCCACGTCGCTCAACCAATCAAAATATTAATTAATTTTTTTTGAGAAATCATTATTGTTAAAAGGATTCTAGAAAATATTTAAACTATTTTCTTTCACTCATGTATTCTTAACACTCACAACCCCCTTAACTTGGGGTCAAGAACAAATTGCATTGAGATGATTTGTTACTGACAATATTAACATATACTGAAAATACCTTCACTTTAATGTCCTATCTTATCTTCTTCCTTTCTGAAAAACGTCCTCTGCCTGTTTAACTTACTCCCCTTATAAATTAACCAGACCCAGCCTTAAATCGGCCCCACCAGCGTCCTCTTACGGTCATCCTCTGCTACCAATAATGTTATTAGTACGCATGATGGACAGTAAAAACACGAAAAACGAAACTTGCAACTTGTTGCTAATGTTTTGGAAGATCGGTAGTTTTTTCAAACATTTCATTATCACGTGTTAATATGAAATGGTGCACTATTTTTTGACATAGCGTACTCAAAGTTGATGAGCGCTCGGTAAGCTTATAGATTATACGGTATTCTAAATTAGCGTCGAATCAAGTCACATACATTAAGGGTTTTCTCGGGCAGTTCCTACTTTCAAATGGTTTTTGCCTCCTATCTTTCTTTTAATGTACCTTTAATCTTTGTCAATAAAGTTTTATTATTATCGGAAAAAATAGAGGGGGGCCCAATATTGCCGAAAGTTTTTGCCCAAAAATTTCGGACATATTGGCAAATTCGGCAATATTGGGACGGAGATATTGCCCCCCCCTGTACAAGCATATAATATGCAATTTACTTATATGATATTGGTTGTCTTTTTACTTCACACGTGGTCAGGAAATCACTTTTTGATCATTTTTAAATATTTTGCGAACTTTCTTTACTTTCGGATAATTCAATTTCAATTTTTGATCGAACTAAAAAAATCTCAAACAGCTTTCTTGGAGTTCTCGGTCTTCGGATGCACAGACATATCGTTTAAAAATCCTAACTAAGAAATAATAATAACATAAGCCAATCAGCTAATGAAAACCCCTAATTTCACTTCAATTTTGACGACCACCATTTTATAAAAAAAGCTAAGATTTTCAATACTGAGACACAATTTCAAAAAAAATCGCTAACACAACAATTTAGTGAAGAAACTTTCTATGATTGAATCGGTACCTTTTGTCTAAATGATTGCTTGAGTGATTACACACCGATCAAATTTAGCGGTCTCAATATCAAGCACTCTTGCCTATAATCATACTCAAGACAATCACATAGACAACATGAGTGGAATTCGAACACGCTATAGAAATAGTGAACGTTTTTGATATGGAGTTTAGTTGGAAAAAAGATATGGAGCAGTATTAATGCCCCGGTACGTTTTCAAACCAGCAACCGAAACCCACGGGTTCAGAAATCACTTAGAAGATCCTCTTTTTATCATTTGAAATGACCATAAACTCAAATAATTTTTAAATTTAATATTTTTTTCCAGTTATGAGAAAGAAAATTAACCGGGAATTCATTTATTTTTAGTTAAAGAAAATAACTTTGTCATAAATCATATATCCCATGATTCGAATACCATGACTTGAATCTTTATTAAATTCCATTCATTAAATCAGTTCTTTTTCATTATCGGGAAAAAATTTACTGGAAATTGCAATTAACTATTGAATAAGAGAAAATATCACTAATAACCTAAAATTATATCTATAATCATTAGTCTAGTTATTATGAGTTAAGGTCGGCGACCACACGATGGTCCTCAAATAACCCGTGTAAGTTCAACGTCAATTTTAAACGTATAACAATAGTTTTTCGAGTCAACTGTCTTATCAACTTATGAGCAATAACACATCAATTATGTACTGAAAGGTCGCTAGAGAGCAATAACTAGTCAGAACTACGAGTTTGTATAGGGTCACCCTATAACCCCTTATTGCCTTTGTGCTTGTGCTTTTGTTGCTAGTTTAATGATATTTACTACATAATCGGTTATACTGTATATCTTATACGTTTATATTAAAGTTTACCCTCAATTCTTATGGAGTACTAGCGAGTCCATTCAATTAACTTGAATTAAAAAAATCTAAGTTCGGCTCCTGATCTCGAATCTTCAATGTTTTTCAAAAGGTACCACTTCGACAAGGTAAAATAATTGTGACGCATTTCGTTTTTTGTGATTGAAAGCTCACAGGAAAAGAAAATGGCTTCCTTTAGGCCCGGGCCGGGCACCATCTTCGATAAACCTTACTATTTTTATCAGTATATCGAAAGTTTTTCGATTTTTTTTTATTTTTCAAAATAAATAACCAAATTATCATAATCTCAAAACATTGGAAATTTTAAACATTCGAAACTATTTTGTAGAAAAAATCATGGGAAAAATGGTTCTTACATTCGAGTCCTAGCATTATTATATCCTGTTTAGAGGGATTGAACACGAAATCCGGAGAGAGATATCAGTGTGATGTAGAATGGGGATTTTAAGCGATGGTGAGTGTAGAGACCGCCTGTCGGCCAAACGGGGACGGTCAATTCCCAGTCTAGAACATTCCCACGGTTTTTGTGTTTACTTCTTCTTAACAGAATATAGCGCTGTTGCTCAGCAGTTAATCTGAAAGTCTTAGACTGAGACCCGCACCGGTGTCATTTGGGGGCTTATTTGTCTTAGGTCAAATTGCTAAACAATTCTGTTTCGCGCGGGGTACATATATATAAAAAAACGGGCGTATCATCGTAGCCCNTTTTTTATAGTTTATATCAAGAATTGATTCATCTTCTTATCTTAATTCTTATCTAAATTATTCCTAGTCTCACACAATTTTTGGCTTCGTCAACTTTGTCCGAGTCAAGATCTCAAGGTGGGCGCAAAAGAGTTAGTACCTTTTCGTGGGGTATCTGAAACGAAAAAAGCGGAAGGCAAAAAAAAAAATTTTAATTATTTTTTAACTGCCAAGAGCTCCGAAATTGATTTTTTAATCTGTTTCTCGATATCAGCTTTGATTTACTTAATTGTCATGGGTTGGGTCACCTTACTAGGGTGCAATTCATAAACTACCAGAGAATTCTTAAAATTAATGAAATACGGTTGGATGAAATTTTAATTGTAAAATAAAATTTCAATTTTTGAATACAAATTTTTCATAATTATAATTTTCTAAAAACATTCAGATTTTGCAAATTAAATTCTACAGAAATATTATTGCGAAAAACAACTTTAATTTTGCGCTCAAAAAATATGTTTTTGATGTACTGTAAATAAGCAACAAGTGTGAAAATCTTAACTCTCAGAATTGCAGACTATTTCTAGACCCATAAAAACATATGGTCACGCGTGAACATGCTGTTTAAATCAAGCATAAACCATAAGATTAATCATCAACATATATTTTGTCTTTGTTGATAATATAATTTAAATAATTTGCTACAGTCCTATGAAAAAAATTTGTGAAAAATAATAATAAATCAAATGTGAATAAATACTCTTCTTTTTCACGATTCTCACAATTAAGGGCATAAATTATACGAATTAAGGCTCAATTTGACATTTTGAAAAAGTATTAAACCGCTAACACTTTGCCTCTGCTCTCTGTAAAATTAATTCAAGTTTTATCTAAATTTTCTTGAAAAAAGAATGGAGAGAAGATAAAATCAATTAATAATGATGACTAATTTGAAATGACGGGTCGAATTGATTTTTTTCATCAGTCCATTTCTGGATCTATGGAACTTATCATAAATGGTAAGATATGTATTCTAGTGTTATCTTGGGCGTATAACTCGAATCGGCTATCAGATTTCAAACATTTTGAATACGTTTTGAAAAAACATAAAACCGACTTACGGTAATTAAAAAAAGTACTCCAATTACGGAAAAGAAATGAGGATAAACTTCAAACTTTTTAAGACTTTGTTATCATTACCGCATAGTTCAAATAAAATCATGTGTCAAAATAATTAAAAAATAAGGTTCTGAATATGTCATATATCAATCCTTACTTCTTGAAAATTAAGATCACGTGACGTTTTGGGAACATGCGTAATGTTTCAAATTCTTCGATTATGTTATTATTTTTCCCGAATTTTTTTCGACGTAATTTCAGTACTATTTGTGTACTCGAACCAAAACCTTCCTAATTTGAAGGTCACGTTATTGCTTTTGGACTCTGTTGTGATAAAAAAAGTCTTAAAAACTTCTGGAGATCTTCCTCAGTTGTAAAAAAATGACTAAAGTAATTTTTGAATAAAACAGTACTATTTAGCCAACCGTTTTTTTAATATACGGTCACATGATCATTTTTGAGGAGCTTGTTCTTAAAATCAGCGTTTCAGCTAAAATTTAAAAAAAAATCAGCAATAAAAAATCGATAATATCTTACAGAAACAAATTTAATTCATATTGTTTGATTTGTCCCCAGAAACAATTTTCAGGCATTTCATAAAAAATATGTAGAAAAATTTTATTCATCAATTATTTAAGGTTAGAAAGTTTCAAGCCATTAGAGTGGCTCCAGTTTGCTTTAGGATTAAGGTTTTACCAACTAACCAAGTTTTTTTTAGCTCGAGCAACGTTTGAACGCGAGATAAATATACAGCCTAAGTCAAGATTCTTAACATGGAAAATAAGAAGAGCCACCCAGAACAATTTTGTCACCTCTTTGAGGTCAGACTATCTTATTTGATAACAAGCCCGTTTGATACACGTTAATATCTTAAATAAAAATCGGAGTGAAAACCTACCCAATACTGGATATAACCTTATAATAATATTTCCAGATCGATAGTTATTATTTTTTTCTCCTAATGAATGAGCCAGCGGTTAAAATCGTTAAAGATGTGACCGGTGTTACAAACTTGGAGTATAAAATGAGGTCAACTAATAAAATGAATTATTCAAAGTTTTAACTCAAAAAAATAATTTTTAAGGAATTTATCATTATTTAAAACAGAGATGAATTATTTAAGAATTTATGCAATTTTTATTTTGTTCGTTTATGGCTTGCCAATGATTCGACGAGTCAAAATCATCTCTGTTCCAAAAATCTGCAAAAAATACCGAAAACGTCGGCGACATGCTTTTTGGTATGGCCACTGAGATACAGAAAATTATCAAAATCATGAATGCTGAGTTCGGATCATAGGTTTTGCACATAAAACTTGAGTTTTTCTTCACGCATCGAAAAAGCGTAAAGAAAACTGGGGCTTTTTCTTCACGCATAAAAAAAGCGTGAAAAAACTGAGGTTATTTTTACAGATTGACAAACTATGAAGAAAACTAGGCCCTTTACCCCGCAAATGCTAAAAATCCTTTCCTTTTTATTAACTGCTTAAAACATGTCGCTATTGATTTTTAATCTGGTCCGTGATAAAAACAATTCTCAACAAATGACGCGTTTTAATTTTAAATTATCACTTTCAAGAGCTCATAACTGTTTAATCAACTAGTTAATTTACTTAACCGCTAACAAATTTCAATTCTTAAAAAGTTTGTATCTAAAAATGCCTCAGAAATTGCAAAAAATGCCGCATTTTGCAATTAACTTTATTATCACAGTATGAGCAACCATGAATTAGTTCACTTGTTTGGAGAGGGCGTATAAGCTGAAATTAGTCTGAGATAATGTCTCAAGATAACGTATTAATAGCGATCAATATGGATAAAGGGCCCTCAGTTCCCAGATCGTGACTATTTGAATGATACAAACAACGCGGGATAATACTACCCAATTAAAACCCTGAATTGCAAAATAGGCCGATTTCATTGGTCAGATTCGGGCTAAACACTCAATTAATTGTTCTCATATCACATTTTTCAAATAGTCACGATCTGTTTGTTAAGAGCCATTAATTCATATTATGAAAACATGAACTTGACCACAGTAATTCCTGACATCTACAAAAATTTTCGCCTGTGGAAAATTTGCACTATAATATAACTCGTATAACTCATGCTGCATAAGTTATGCAGCAAAAGTTATGCTCGGAAGATTTTTTTCAAAAAATGAGCAACCTACTATAACAACGAATAATATTACGACATAATTTATTTTTCAAACATGTAAAGTGGAGAATTGTTTTGCATAAGCATTTAGCGAATATGGCAATGGAAATGAATAAATAGATGTTATGTTATCGCATGAAAACGGTTTTTTCTCCAACTCCAATGTTTCCTGAAATTCTAGCTCTGTTTGCCCGATCAACCATTTTGTTATCATAAAAGAGTTATCCATATGAATTATGTAATCATCAATCACGTACGAACTCATAAAAGATCATAAAATTTGACGTAAGCGATAAGATTTTGGATGTAAAAGATGGTTTAAAACCCTTGAAACATTAAACTTGGTAATGGGTTTCCATTACAGGGTAATTTTGGGCAAAATTTGAAGTTCTTTTCAGCCAAAAATTTGGAATTATTTTCGGAATATTTCCGAGCAAATTTATCATCAGTAACAGAGTTTCTTTTCTCAACCATGCCTTGTTTTTCAAAAATGGTTTCCATAAATGATATTTCATTTTTTTGCAAAAATGGTTTCCATTAATGATATTTCCTTGTTTTTCGAAAATGGTTTTCATAAATGGTAATGGGTTTCTATGAGAGAGTTATGGGTTCCCATATCATGATAATGGGTTTCCATAACAAGGGGTTTTCATAAATGGTTAGTTGGTGTATTTAGAAGTTCACTTGTATTATTTTTATTCTGTTAATTTTCTCGATCTGTTCCTGTATATATTTTTGAAATTGCGTGGGTAATTGCCGTTGCTGTCCGCACGTCTCATTGACGTTTCTTTACGCCATGTACCTGTTTTGACACTGACATTCGGTTTTTATTTTTAGAAGACAAATTTAATTCGAAATTGTTGACATTTTTACAAATTGCATTATGCAGCATAATTCATGCGCAATTGGTTCAAACTAGGAAATACAGAAAAAACAT
Organism: Oikopleura vanhoeffeni; assembly: GCA_004367855.1. Lineage (NCBI taxonomy): Eukaryota > Metazoa > Chordata > Appendicularia > Copelata > Oikopleuridae > Oikopleura > Oikopleura vanhoeffeni. The sequence goes on from SCLH01001408.1 coordinate 39,396, forward strand.
CATCGACAAGAGATGGCGATACAAAAGACATCTGACAAAATATGACAACGATAACAAAAATCGCGTTCATCAACATTTGAAAATATCTGAATTTGAACAACTTCTGCGAAATATTTATACAAGTAAAATGTAAAAATAAACGAACAATTTTAACAAAGTTAAATATTATTTTAAGGATTGAATTATGATTCCGAGTGATAATCTTCAATTATTTTCTATGAACTATTCATACTCTCTTGCTCTCGGTCCAAAACGGTTCGCAAAAGTTCGCTGATATTTTTTATTGTTAAATTTTAACCAAACTATAAGATATAACTCCACCATAACGGACGTCATTTTTAATTTGAAAGTTCCAAATCAGCTCACACATAAACATATCAATAATGCCACTGTCATCCATGCCGACACAATCTTTAACAAAAGTTCGAAATAAGTTTGTCATCGCCGTATTCAAGGTGAGGTCAGGGTGACAAGCATAAATTTTGCTTGAGATAGAAAATAAATATTCTTTATTCCCGAGATTTTTAAATTAAAAACTTTCAATTTGTTTTAAATCACTTAGAACCCTGTCAAAAATTAAAAACTTGTTAAAAATTTGTTATTGCCTATCAGTTGACTTGAAATTTTTATTGATTTTTGGAATACACTGCTCATAAACGATATGATTCATATCACGAACTTTCAACATTTTCCTTTTCCAAAGAGTAAACCAAAAACGAATAGTCTGTCATCAGTCGAAACAGCACGCAAATATTCCAATGAGGATGGAGCTTACAGATAAAATGAAAATAATGTCAATTAAGAGCTTTACTACTGTATAAAATTCGAATATTTTTCAAAAAAAAAATTAATACTGAAAAATTCACATCAAAAAACGATGCTGAAAAAAAAGGTAGTTTTTATCTGATAAAGGTTTCAAGAATTAATGAATACAAAAATAAGTTCACTATTCATTTTAGGTTTAATTAAATTTTTTTCTATCTCTCCTATTTCCATGGTATCGATAAAATTTGTAATAATATCAGTTTTCCATTTACCATCCTTTAAAGTACTTATTCCTTTTGAACAAACTTATCAAGGCGTGTAAAGTTATTATCATTTGTTCATTTCTTGTTTTTAAAAATTAAAAATGAAACTAGGAACCACAATTTTATCACCNCCAGCCAAATACAACACGATTTTCAGTGTACACCACAAATTATTTTGTAAACTCATGGAATGGCAAAACTTTTTTCCTGTTTCTTAGAAAATAATTTTCCCCTACCGTTATTAACAGGTAAATAATAAGTCACTTCGCAAGAGATTTAAATGAGAGAAAAGATTCGAGAACATTATTTTATATTTAAACTAAAACGCGACCGAAATTAAAGTTTAACGGAAAGTGCACACTTTCTTTCGGTAGGAAAATAACCTACGCACCCTTAAAATAGGGTGGGAATGGCAGACAAAATGTTGGCGACTGTCATTTCAATAAATTTGATTGTTTTATCTCCAAAAGTCAAAAAAATATATTTTTCTCTATCGAAAGAAAGCTGTCAAATCTGGTTATGCCTGGGAAATTTTTTTAAAATTAGCCATTTTTTTGTTTCTGAGCTGATAAGCCGCAATAAATTAGTCGATGCCTTTTTTCAAATTTCAACTGTGGTGTCCAAAATGATCAAAGTGCAATTCGGTGGCTAGACTGTCGTGTGTCGACAGTTGAGATTTTGCCATTGTCTTTAATTTTGTGTGCCATATTGTCTTTAGTTTTTAAAATTGGTCTTAAAATTTCAAAAATAACGATGAAGAGATAAACCACAAGCCAGAGTGTCAAAGGTCATTATTTTGTGAAAAAATAATGAAGACCTTTTTTTTTTTGCCAGTTTGTCCTTAGTTTTTACCAGTTTTTCCTTAGGTTTTTCCACATTTTCCTGAGATTTACCCATATTGTTCTTAGGTTTTACCACATTGTGAGGACAATAGAACAGAAGTTAAGGACAATAGGGTCACAATCGAAGACAGAATCGCAAAAATCTGAAGATGATATGGCAGTTTTTTTGATAAACCAGCTGTTCTTCGGAAAACAACGGACCAAAATAGAAAAACTTCGGTCATGGTGCCCGGATAATTAAAAAATCTTATTTCGTGAGCGGGATGCGCTCAGAACTCCGCAGAAAAGAAATTCCCAATTCGTACTTGTTCGAGTAGGCCAGTACGTCTAGTAAACGCCTCGCATGAGTTTAACTAACAAAAAAATATAGCAAGGGATAATAGTGTGGTGGCACTCGATCTCTTTTTGTTTTTAAACTATATTTCTATATTCCACTTCTATTAGACTGATCGCTGTCGACCAGAGCCAATTTTGAAAGACCCTGAATGTCACAATTTTTCAAACTAACAAATGACCCATTGAGTCGTCAAACAAGTTTGTGAGCAAAAAATAATGTTAAACAAATTTTTTCAAAAAATTGGTACAAATAACCCAAAACAATTCAGGAAGTTCCAACGATAAAAACGCGATTTTTTACATTCTCCGGGAAAAGATAAGCGCAAAACTTTCCTCTTTAATTTTTTCTTTGCTTTTCATTTTTTACGTCCAATTTTCTAAATTTTGACCTTGATGTAGATTACTTTGTTTTTGAGATCTTTTCCGAGATTTAAAAAGAAGAAAGAACTAAAAGAGATCGTCTTGTGTTTTGTTTTGGTTGTGATCGATGACGTCACAAGCGAGCGCCACCACACTATTATCTCTTGCTATACTTTTGTTAGTTAAACTCATGCGAGGCGTATACTAGCCCACTCGAACAAGTTCGAATTGGGAATTTTTTCTCTGCGGAGCTTCGAACCCATTCGGGATGGGCCATCCCCTTCACGAAATAAGATTTTTAAGTTATCCTGGCATCATGATCGATATTGTCCTTATAGAGAGTCTCCTTATTAACGCACATCACGGTAGATTTCATTTTAGAAAAAGTATGTTCTGAAAAAAATTAAAAAAAATTTACATGCCATCCCTCTAAAATCTAAAATAATAAATGTGCCGGGCAAAGCATTTTAACTCAAAAAACAATTTATGATTGGCATAAAATTTGAAGGCATCTCTAAACTTTTATTTTACTCTTATGAAAGTCAAGATTCAAAAACAAATTCAATATAAAACTTCTGTGATTTTTTGCAATTTCATATTATATGATATAAATTTTTTTATGAAAAAATTTTTATTTGTTTTATTGCATAATTTTCGACTTTTGTTTCTTCAGTGCAGCTTAAACGTAGGTTAGACAGAGATTATATAATGAAAATAAATAGTTTACCTGAATGCGATAAAATCGTACAATGAAACAATAGTTTTTCAAATAAAAAATTAATAACATTTTTGTTCTAGAAAGTTATAAAATAACAGAAATAAGGCTCCAAAACGCAGAATTTGGATTTATGGTCAAACTATAATTTTATCTGTTTTTGTGGAAATACATTATAGGTGACAAAAAAGGCCCTTATAGAAACAAATCAAGGAACATCAAAAGACCATAATATAAATACAGCATATGTTAGCATATTATTGGAATGTCCACTGTATCTTGAATAATTAAAAGAAAATACGGTACTATTCCAAATCGAAATACCGTAGAATTTGTAAACGAAACGTTTGAAATCTTACATAAAAATCTTTATTTTGATGAAGATCGGAAAATTATGGAAGCTCTTTTAATTTTTTTCGTAAACCTTTGCTTAATGCACAAGTAAAACATAAATATTTTTCACTTATTTGAAATAAAGCATATTAATTTAGCCTTTTGAGGCCTTATTTCTGTTATTTTATAACTTTCTAGACCAAAATGTTATTATTTTTTATTTTAAAAACTATTATTTCAGTACGAATTTTTTCGTATTCAGGTAAACTATTTATTTTCTTTATATAATCTCTGTCTAACTTACGTTTAAGCTGCACAGAAGAAGACGAAAGTCGAAAATTATGCAATAAAACAAATTAATTTTTTTTCCTAAAAAAATATTTTAATGAAAATTTGATTTTTTCAAAAATTTTGAATTTCAGACGCATTTTTTCATCTTTTCTCAAAGAATTGATAAACTTAATTTTTCTTTGAGCATTTTATTCAGAAAAAAGTTAGTTTTCGTACATTAAAATCATAGTCACGGCCTTTAAAAAAAAATTCAAGAAAAATCTAAAAAAATCAACTCATTTTCACAAATTTCTTCTATTAATATAATTTTGATAAAAATCTGAGTTCTGAGATTTTTCTTGAAAATTTTGAATTTCAAACTTATTTTTCACACCATTCCCCGGGGGTTGAAGACTGAATCTTTTCTTACATCATTTTCTTTGAAAAAAAGTGAGAAAAATGGACTCAAATTATAGTCGCCTTTTGAAAAAAAATTTTCAATTAAATTTTTTTAGTGATTTGCCAAATTTACTCTCTGAAATATACGGCTGTTTTGATCAATTAAGAATTTTTCAAAATTTGCATAAAACTCAGCGTTAAAATCTCAATCGAACACTCCGAAACAGAAAAACCACCAAAGACTTTGAATTCGGCATTCTCACCCGACTTCAAAACTATTCAAATACTGCAAGTATTTTCGATTTTGCGAAATTACTTTGTCGACCTTTAACTGTGTTATATTCGAAGTTACACAGCCACCAATGGCAACAAGTGTGTTCATAAAAACAACAATTGTTCCTTTATAATGATTCGATGCATACTTTGACTGCGTCACAAAATTCACCAAGTCTTTTTAATTGTGACAAATAAATATTTTATATAGATATTTTAATGATTATAAAATAATATGAATAAATGTATACAGGGAGGGCCAACATCGCCGAATTTGGCAAAAAACGACCTGCGATATAGGCCCCCAGTACAAAGGGGGGCCAAATATCGCCGAAAAAAATTCGGCAATATTGCCCCCTTCTCCTGTATAACGTTTTGAAGATGTATTTTGAAAATTTTACCTTCAGAGCACTTTTTTGAACGATCTTATGGTCCTGGAAGTGCAAAGCCCATATTTTGATCGAGTTGGGGTTAAGGAGGTAGCGGTCGCAGTCTTTTTAGGGTACTTTGGGACCCAAAGTTTGGGGTGTAAAAATAGCACGACATTGCTAAGAAACACCCAGAACGCATAAACTAATTGAAAAAAACAAAAAAATCCAAAAAAATGTTCGAAATTTGCATTTTTTTTAGTATTTTATTTTGAAAAACATTGAAACGCAATTTTCGACCAGAAAACCTCAAAATATCTGAAAGCTGTAAGCAAATTTACTCTTCAGCATCACCCAAGCTTTAATTTGATGGTACTTTCGACTTACTCCGACGACTTTTATTTTCCGAATTTTCACTTCCGGTTTACAAAAATGCGATTTTCTAGAATTGAACACAAACTTTTAAAATTATGTTTCCGCCAAATAACCTGAAACATATTTCTCTGTCTTTTGAAATAAGGCGTTTTTTGGCAGCTCTAGAATAAAAATAGACCGAAAATCAAAAATGTGTTTCCACCAAAAAACTAGCATGAATGTTTCTGTGGTTCATGCCAAGTTTGAGGAGAACGGTATGCGAGCTCTTAAAGCCTCAGGGATTTGAAATTTGATTAAGTTGTTCTAGAACTCGCCGCATGGTGGTCACCAGGGTCAGTCAAAAATTATTCTGATAAATTATTCTTGTAGATTTAGATTAGATCTACGAAATGGCTATTCTCAAAAGTTTCGAAGCGGTTTAGTATTCTGGTAAAGTGGAGTGCGAAAGTACCATTTTGCGACCGCTACCCCCTTAAGTTAATTTCTGTGCTAAAATTAACCCTTGTTTGATATTTCTACGAGAACTCCAAGCTTAATGCCAGACAATTTTAAAAACGATATTCACGCAACCCTTTCCTGGTGAAATATTGATAAAGGTTTCGCTGAGATCATTTTTATTCATTATTTACAATGATTATTTTACAAAAAATATCAAAAAATCAGCTGCTGTAGGCAGAAAAAAGTTTTGTTGGTTCTACCTTTTGATTGGATACTAAATTTGAAGATTGAGCTTCATTTATTATAAAAAATTGTCACAAGTTTCCTGCAGACATCCGACAAGGTATTATTTTATCGGAGTGACTAAATTTCGTTTTACTTTCACGGTAATCAAAGCAAAAGTAAACTTGGTTTCTGAATGTCGGACAAAAGCCATTTATAAAACCAAAGTCCAAATTTGAAACGATTTTCACGCCTTAAATTAGGGACCTTTTCAGTGAAATAAGGTCCATAAGTTATTGACCATAATCAAATTTATTTAGTGCACAATTTTAATTTGCCATTAAAATCCCACCTAACCCCCACCTGTTTGAAATTTTATATTACTAACCTGCAAATGAGTGTTTTAGAACACACTTGTATTCAAACTTGACAAAAAGGAGATAAATATGGATTTTTTTCTAATTCAAAACCTGACCAAGAGCCTGAACCGCAACGAATTTTCCGGAAACTTTTCATTTGTCTATTTTAGAGAGAATTTTATGGGCGACAAATTGTACGAAATGAAATTTCTTGCGCGCAATGTGAACCTTCTCAAATCGTCCGTTTACAATTTTGACCGCCAATTACACCACCAGGTGGTGCCGTGGGTAAAAATTGATTATGCCAAAATTCTTGAAATTAAAAATAAGGGGAACTTTCGGGGGTCTGTTCGGATATTCCGCCGGCCAAAATGATACTTTCCGAAAATATTTTTTGTCTCTGTGTTTTAAAACACAGATTTGCAGGTGGCGGTTAAAAACACATCAATAAGAAGATTAAAAGGGGTACCCCTCATGAATGGAAGCTCAAAAAACTAATTTTCCCAAATATATTAAAACTATTTTTACCGAAAATATGAACAATTTCAACATAACTGATCGTATGGAAACTATTTTAGTTAGACGACCTGAGGCTCGATTGTTGATTAATTCGCGATAAACCTTCCTAACAAATTTTTCGATTTCTCACATTAACCCGAAGATGATTTAAAATAAAATCGAAACAAGTTGTTTCAAAACAAGTTTTAATTGCAAAATTTAATATATTATTGTTCCTCGCCAACCAACAAAGAAACTACTTTTATTATCAATTTTCAATTATTTTTTCTCAATTTTATCAAAATTTCATGAGTTTGAATTTTTTTTAAATGGAGTTTTTGAAGAGAAAAAAACATGAAATGTAGGTTTCACAGTACCAGCCCTCCGCGAAGTCATTAGCTCTTGATTCATACAGGTTTCAAATATGTTACTAAAAAATCCAGTAAGGAGTAGGTTTTACCTCAAAATCAACTCGAAAAAAGTTTTGGCTATTCTGGAGCGAATTTATTTATATTTTTTGAAAAAAGTAGTAACAGACTTGCGTTTGTATTTTTTTGTTGGTAAAAGCTACAAACAATTTTACTACCTTGAAAATTTACGGGAGAATAGGCTTTTTCTAGTTCCTGATTGGTTGCGCAATCAGTAGTCTTCAATTATGTTTAAAGATGTAAGATTTTCGTTCATATCCCCTATTCACACTTTTGACGATATCCCGGTCCTCCTACTTTAAAACACACTACGTTTTCTAATCAGGTCCAGGTTATTTACAAAAGTGTGAATAAAGGATATAGCACATTGTATTTAACTATTTGGTTCCACAATGTTTTTTCTCAAAGATATTCGCCATCAAGAAACACAAAATCGTGTTTTCCCATAAGCGCACCCCCTCAAATAAGGGCTAAAAATTTGGAAAGTCCCGTTCAGCTTTGTCAATTAAAAAAATAAGTCTTTTTTCAAATTCCGAAATTTAGATTTGCAGACATGCAACCTTTAAAAAACGTATTTTTTAGTTCATCATATTTATGAATTTAATTTAAATAAAGTTGGGATATTTGTGTGATCTATATTAAAATGATTAGTTGATAATTATAATCTGGTAATAGTAATAGTATTTTGGGATCCCGCTTTAAAAAAAATTGGTTTTTTAGCCAAGCAATTTTTTGTGCTCCACAGCGCCCACAGGAGGCTCGATCGATATGACAACTCTGACCAAAAAGTTTTCGCAAAAACACTCAACTTAATACTCTCCGCGTTTTCAAAGCGCGCGGCATCTCTTTTTTATATTATAGTCTCTTCTTCCGGAATTTAAGATATAAAGTTTTCAATTTCTCCACACAAAAAATCCCTACCCATAACTAAATCGTTGTGCCAAAGCTGAGCAATTTGCGCTTTTTCTTGATTTAAATTCGAATTTCCAATAAAAGAAATTGTAGAGCCAAGGACAAACGGACAAATACTGTATTCAAAAATACTTTCTAACGAATGGACCCATCTGAAGCCTTCTTGATTCGAAGAAGAAATAACCATCTACGATGAATTTTTATAAGCAGTGATGAGTACTCTTTGATCAGTAGCGTGCTCATTTTTGAGAATACACTGTATACTGATTTTTCTGAGAATACTGTGTATACAGATTTTTTCATTAATTTTTTTTCATATTCCCCTTTCACACTATGATTATTATTATTAATAACACACTACGTTAACTAAACAGGGCTCAAATCTTCCAATAGACTATAGTGTGAAAGGGGGATATGCGGCATATCATATGACGTTGTCATCGCTCGTTTGGTTTTTTCTCTGGAAAGCGATCGAATAATTTTCATCATATCGCGATTCTAGTAAAAATCTAAGGAAATGGATAGTATTTTTTCGAAACAAAATGTTCAACAAACATTTTCAAAATTTTTTGTTCAGTCATCGCCGGCACTGAATAATCGTTCAGCTCACCCATTTTTATAGTAAACTACAAACTAAAATTTTTGAAAATATTTCCAAACTGTTTTCTGCTTGAAAAAAAGACAAACAACCTCCTCAGATTTTTGCTTTAATTGCCATATCATGGAAATGGTTCAATTGCGTAACGAATAAAATATAAAAAGGGCGCCAGGGCCACTTGAAAAATCAAACCTACGCCGTCGATTTGGGGAAAAATCACATTTGAGTGATTTGCGGAAATTACAATCGAAATTAAAACCAAAAATAAAAACCTTTTTCGTTTAAAGTTAAAACCTGATCACGTGACTTTTGAGAAATGTTCAACCATCAATGGTTGTTCGAAGTCGTGAGAATCTGAAAACTCAAAAAAATTTAAAAGTTTTTTTGCGTTGATGAAGAAAGTAAAGAAATTTTTTCCAGCAAAATTACGATATGTTTAATTTTGAACAAATCAGCATCAAAATTCTCCGTAAAAAAATAAAATGTTTGTCTTGAAACTTGCATGAAAATTAAAATCGTACCGTTGGAATCAAGAAGTTGTTTAATTTCTGTGGAATTGTCATATGAAAACTGATAATTTCATTATTCTTTGTCGTAGGTGAAGAATAAGGTTTGACTTCCGGTATATAATCTAACGCAAATTTCCCATGTTTTACGTGAAACAAGAATGTTGTTTTATATTCTATTTTCATCCACTGATCTTTTATCAAAGAGATTAAACCTTTAAATTGCGGTTATAATTAATCGAAAAAAATGTTAACCAGGGTTGTTGAAGAGCTCATTCCGGACCGAATTTTTCCGTCCTCATTTTTAAATACCGTTGCTGACTAAGTTTATAAATCTCAAATGTTGCTTTTGGTTAAAACCTTAAAGTCCAAAACATGCTCTTTTCACTGCGAGTAAAATGTATGACGTACTTACAAAACCAGTGAAAAATCAGTCCTTTTTTTCTAAAATAAGATGAGAAATATGTTGGTAAAAGTTTGATGTTCTTGAATAGACGTAAAAAAACGTTTTGTAAAACGTTTTTTCTTTTTCTGCCAACGTTTTCACCAAAAGTGGTTCAGTAGGTCTCACTATTATTTATGTTTTTGTAGGGTGTACTGCGACCGCTTAATGTTTTTCAGGCAAAGAAAAAAAATTATCAAAGCTCAAGCTGAATTTTTCACACCCATTGGCTGAAAAGCTTTTTCTATAAATCCCAGAATATTAAGAGTTTTGGATTGAATTTCGTGAACTACCATAGTTATCTGGAAAACCTCGTCTAGTGAGCGTTTCTTCAAACCTACACCGAGAGCATTTGATAGCAGCTATCATAAAAGCGCAAGATAAAGGCTAACCACGCAAGAAGAAGAATCCTTGATTACTATACTTTTTATTTTATTTTTTTGACAAAAATATAATTTTAACTGTTCCTTTATCCATGTATAATTCCCCGAATCCATTGCTACTCCAAAAAAACTTGTTACTCATGGTCAACTTCCATTTTGATTGAAAAACATCATAATCTGTTCCATTGTATGACACAAAATTATCCAAGGTTGATTGAATCTCATATTTCGATATCTTTTGGGGGTTGTGGGTGTGAAAACCTAGTTTGCTGCAAGCAATTTATAATTGCTATAATTAAACGAAGACTCATAGTTTATGAGTTAAACTGGAAGAACAAATAATAATCTTGTATGAAAAATCATATGACCAGAGAGAAAAACCCAAATCCCCCCATGCAATTTTCGACCTTATTTTTTGAAGAATTATTTATATTTTATTAGAAAAACTTTATTTTTTACAAAATAATTTGTTTGGACATGCCACGTCCAACTACGAAAAAGATTTTTCTATGAATAAATAAATTCTATATTAAAATATGATACAAGAGAAAAAAGGAATATAACGTTTTGGCCTTATACACAACACATGGTAAGGAGGATATTAATTTGTGAGGGTGGTCTTACTCGCAAGTGAGGTTGAAGCAAGTATATGAAAGACCAAATATTCAGACAATGAGTCGCGTGGGTCAGTCGCAGTCCCCTCCACACTTTTATTTATACAATCGTTTGATAAAACTAACAAATTTTTCAAAAATTCTCATTTATCTATACAAAAACAATTACAAATACGCCTACATTTAATCAAAAAGGCCACAAACGTTTTATTTAAATAAAAAAAATTTAAAAGAAGCATTATTTGGTCATCTAATGACTAAAAATCAATTTTTCGAAAATATTGTATTTTTTATGCTCATCAATCCTGAAATGTCATTGATTAATTTGATTTTGAATACTTGAAATTGCATTTCTCGAATACACTCGAGTAATTATATTGACAAAGCGTTGTTATCTGTGAACCAAAAAAAATTGATTTGAGAAATTTTGATGACTCAGAGCATTTACAAGATGTCTTCAGCTTGATTTGCTTAGTTGATTTACAGTTGGTGAATAGTTAAATAATACCTGAGTAGCTGAGGGAAACATTTCAGAAAAGCTGCATGGATGCTGGGACTACTATTTTCCTGTTATAAATGTAATTAAAGTGCTTAATTGTCATCGTTATGGAAATAACAAAGTGATTGCAATCAATTTGGATTAAACACAAACCACACCCTTAAAATATGTTCCTGGTTCTAAAACTAACGCACAGCTTTTATTGGATTCATTAAAAATGTATATTGAATATTTGGTTTTCATGATTTGATCCAGTTGCGCTACTCGATATCAACCAAACATGCCGTGCGCACCTTTATTTCGATGAAAAGTAACATGTTAATCTATTTGAAATAATAAGGCCCGAAACCTGTAGTTTCTTAAATTTTTCAAGTTATATTTCGGATGATATCACAGGACGATTTGAAATAAGGAATTTCAAAAGTCAAAAATGGGTATTGATGTTTTTGAACTCATCTTGTAGAGATTTTTTCTTGTCATTTTATGACCGAGGATTTTTTTTGTTCATCGATAAAATTTTCAAAAAAAAATTATTTTTCGGTCAATTTTCGAGAATTTACAAGAGTGGCAAAACCGGATCTAGCGACCCCGGAGGGGGGGCTATGAAAAGCTAGAGCGCTAATTAATGCAAGTGAAAAATTAAAGCGTTTTCTAGAAAGCTTTTGTTAGGGATATTAGGGTCGGACGAACCTTGTGGTCGACCTTAACATAAGCGGTTCAGTCAAAAGTCAAGTTTCATCCCTACGAGACTTGAAAGTACCTCAAAAACCGGAGGGTCCGCCTTTTTGATGAACGTATTAGCACACTATGAAGTCAATCACGGATTACTGAAAAAATCACTAGAGGCGCAAAATTGACTTATCAGCACCCCCCTGAAAATCTCAAAAATGGGACGCGAGTTTTTGGCGCTTAATTGATCTTTTAGTAGTGGATTGGACCAATCTGTTGCTAATACGTTCCATGAGAAATCGACCTTACGGTTTTTTGGAAGGGTACTTTCAGTCTCATAAGATGAAATTGACTTTGACACTTTGACCGCTTATGTAAGGTCGACCACATGGTCGCCGACCCTAATACTTAAAAAAGGTTTCCTAGAAAACGCTTAATTTTCACTTGCATAACTAGCGCTCTAGCTCTTCATACGGGGTCGTTAGATCCGGGTTTTGCACTCCTTGTTAAATCTCGAAAATTTGACCAAAAAATCGATTATTTTTGAAAATTTTTCATTAAGAAAAAAATCCTACGTCTTAAAATGACCAAATAAAATTCTCTACAAGATGGGTCAAAAACATCGATACCCATTTTTGACTTTTGAAATTCCTTATTTCAAATCGTCTAGGGAAAATAACAAATTATGAAAAATCATATAAATCAAAGTTATTATAGCTAACTATTTATGAAACCATAAGTCTAAAATGTTCTTTATCATCAATATCAAAATCAATAAATCCAGAAGTATTCGTCCAACCAATATTCCCATTTAGAGCAAATCGTTCATCTTATTTTATGGTCATGAAAACTTTTATCCGAGTTTTCATCTAGTTCAGAAATAGAAAACAACTACAGTACATGAATTACAGGGGAGACAAAATATCGCTCGCCCAATATTGCCGAATTTGCCAAAAAACCTACGTTATTTTACAATTTTCAGCTTAAAACTTCTAATGCCAATATCGCCAAATTTTTTGAGATTTATATCGCAAATTAGTTTTTGAGCTTCATGAATGACGTCATTTCCAGGATTGACTTTCCCAAATCAAGTCTTTTCAACTTTTATTTGGTTGCATTTGGTGAAGTATCGACTCCTACGCATTTTGGTGATTTACTTCATACGAATCTATTGTTAATCGACTTAACTCCCGTAGTGGCCGACAATCTCTGGACCCGTAGTGTCTTTGCATCATCCGTGGTGTTGCATTTGAATCAAGCATATAATCGACGATTCATTATCAACATATATTTTTTCAATGATAATAATATTAAACAAACAATTTTCTACTGTCCTACAAAAACAATTTTTAAAAAAAGTTTATAGAAAGTTATCAAATGTGAATAAGAAAATTAAAAACTCTCTCATTTTCGCCGATTCTGACAAACAAGTGCATAAATAANAATTTGACGCTGATTGGTTGAAAATTTTGATTAGCTGTAAGCCAACTTTTTGATCAGTGAAATCTCAGCTTCAATTTGGTGGTACTTTTGTTTCGATCAGACGAACTTTTTTTTCGAACTTTTCATTTCCAGTTTACTTATAGTCATATTTCTAGAATTCTAGGGTGAAATTCAAAAATCCGAGCCAAACATATTGACGACACTATATTCATCTACCTAAGTCAAAAAAACGGTCTTGTTCTGAACATCCGTCTAGGAGAAGTATCACTTTGAAGACGAAAAATTGTAAAAATCGGCGTTCAAAAGTGATTCTAGACAATTTAAGAGCAAAATTCAAAAAAATGGCTCAAACATATTAGTAACCTCACTCTTTCCGTACTCTGTGTAAATTTTCAGACTCACCACCTGGTGGTGTGATGTAACAAGGTTGACTTTGAGGTGTAATCGTTAGACGAAGGCTATATCGACAAACGAGTATCCTCAGAATTTTTACAACTGCCCTAGATTTGTTCTGAGGCGTGATTGAAAGCAATTTTTTTAAAAAACAGTACTATTTTTATCAACCTTATTCCTTAAATATACGGTCACGTGATCATTTTGGGGCTATTGTGTAATGGGAAAAAAGTCTTAGAATTTTTTTTCTGATCCCGCTCAAAGGCTTTTTTTGATGATTTAATTTTTTTTTGCAAAAAATAAGTACTGTAATACAGTAAAAATTTTCGAAAAAATAACGCACAAACGTCAATTATCCAAATAGTTGATCTATCCCTTTGAAAATTTTTATTTTTACATGATTAAGGGTCCTTAATTGCGATTAAAGGCCATTGCACCACGGATGGTGCAAAAAACACTACGGGAGTTAAAATTGAAAAATCAATCAAAATATTACGTCATTTCGAACGCCTACGTTTTTTCATTTTTCGAAAATTTCATTTTTTTTTCTATATCGTCGAATGTGCCAATATCGCCAAATTTTTCTATATAGGCTATATAATATAGTCAAAATTTTGTATTTGGTTATTTCGATAAAAATGGTTTGATTTGGAACTCAATTAATTTTCAAAATGATTTTTAATTACAGTTTTACATTTTCAAGACCATCAACTTTTGCATAAATTTCATCGCATAAAAATCCCGATGTATTTTCACAAAATTTATCAAGAGGATAAATTTTACAAAAAACAACTCGATCAAAAGACTATGTAGTAATGTAACGAAACTCAAAGCGTGAAATTATTACCCCACATCATAAAGTTGACCTTATATTGATAAATCCTCGGGGGAACCAAAACGCTGTTCGTGTTTACTGGCATAATTAATCCCTTATTATTTTAAGTTTTGTTGCTCGTTACATTACTACTAACTTGTATGACAAGAATGCGATCATCGGGAAAATCATGCATAAACAAACTTTATTATAGTTTCAAATTAAATTTCAGATTTCACCTCTTTGAATTTCAAAAATTTCACGTTTAACCCTCCGAAGCATAGAAAATAAAATTCCGCCGAGGCACGAGAGCCTTTCAAGCGGCTCTACTTTGAGCGCTGTTTACAGATAACTCTTATAATATCAACCTTCAATATTTTCTTTATGATCAAGTTAAAGAGTTAAATTTTCGAACAAATAATTTCATATTCTAGAAAATTTAAGTTTAATTCTAGAAAAAAAACGTTTAATTTAACCACGTGATACTATCTCATGGTAGGCTCCGGGAAATGTATGTTTAACTCAATAACTGAGCAGTGCTCTGTTTTAATAACGTTTTTAGGAAAAAATTCTTAGTTTTCTTTATTTAATAAAACTATTTGATGACTACAGCAGGGTGCGGCGTATAGTTATACGCGTATAGTTAGATTCCACGCAAAAAACCTACGTAAGCCTCCGCAAAAACTTACGCATTTAAAAAAAAATTTATTCGTTCCAGGCGTGCGGCGTATAGTTATAGGCAAAAGATAGGGCTTTTTTACAAACGTTCCTAGGCAAAAGATAGGCGTTTTGAACCAGATTTTCAGACCAAGATTCTCCCGTCGGCGCGACAATGAAAAATACACTTTTTTAAAAACATGTTCAGATTGACCAATGTATAGTTAGAATTACGCGTATAGTTAGGGTTTTTTGGCGATAAACTTTCTAACTATATGCCGCACCCTGCTGTATTACATTATTAAGGCAAATATGGTATAAGAGTACCATTCTGGCATTATATTCACAAAATAAATATTTTTCAAATCACATCATTTAATCCATACTTATATCGAAATAATATATGTTGAAATTTCACTCCCAAAAAATATTTCCCCCCCAGATATGTCCAGAATGCTATTTTTTGCAAATTGTACTCAAAACACTTTCGTAAAAACTGGCTTATTTGAATTTATTAATTCCAGTTTTGCGCGGTTCTGTGCGGGAGCAAAAGAGAGCAAGTATCTCGGGCTGGTTTCAAAGCATTGTATAATTATTCCAAGTAAATCTACGGGAGATCACTTCCGTAACACTCAAGAAAAACTGAGAAATCTACGAACATTTAACAAAAATCTGACCCTAGCTGGAGCAAATTTCTAGAGGCCGTTTCTACGCATATCAAAATTGGAACTTTGAACAAAATTCAATTCTCATTTGTCCGAAAATTCGAACAAACTAATCTTCCAACAGAGATTCTGATTCCGATTGATTTTCTTCAATTTATTACTTGCTAATTATATTTCCGCTAATCTACTCTCAATTTCTGAGTAATTATCTCCATTAATTTATTTTTCTTATTTTCAAACTGCCGCATAAACACCTTTTTGCTCTCGCACAAAAACGACCTCATTTATTTTTTGGCCACAGCGGCCTCCCTATTTTGAGTCAAAAGTGAAGCCGCTTAAACATTTTCGAGCCAAAAATAAAAACGTCGCATAAAAACCGTGCAGAGTTGTCCCGTACCCCAGTTTTGGGTCAAAAATAATTTTTTCGGAAGTAATATTCTAGCGAAAAACCGCCTTTAAATCAACTCGTCATAAAATTTCGAGTATTTTAGTAAATTTTAGTATTCGAAAAATTTTAGGTAATATTTTTAGATTCACATGGCTAAATTTTTAAATGTGTATAAAATAAAAAATTCTGCGATCAGTTTTCCCATTATTTTTAGCTGATTTCAAGTAGCTTGCGCCTTCCAAATGGCTGAAAATTAAATATGAGATGTAATAAAAATTATTGGTGCTGGTCCCTCGGAAATTCAATAACAGGATTTCTTGCTGAATATCGTCAAAATATTAAATTGAGGTAGTTTTTGACTGTGAGATCAAAATTTTTTTTTGCACTCAGTCAACTATTATTTTTAATTTTCAGTAATTTTTTCCGCGGACTAGGCGGCTAGATTTGTGAAAAACTCAGGCTGTACGTAAATAGATTTTGATTGAAAAAATAATCGTTGAATTAGATTTTTGAAACTACGTGGCAAACAGCGTCAGCAGAGTAGAAAACATCGGTGGGATTAAACCAGATAAACTATTTCCACGAACCATAAATATTTTGAGTATCATAATGACATAAAAGAAAACATATAAAAACCAATAATTGTATTCAACAATTCCAATCACATTATCTGCATTGCGATTATAAATAGGGAAGCAAAAACTAAATTAAAATTTATATTGCTCTTTTCATACATTGATTTTTTTTCAAGAAACTTTTTTTCTTGTTTTTTTGGAGCGAAATCAAAATTTCAACATAAACATTTAAAATCCTCCCTGTCGAAAATCAGATCCTAGTTTGGGGTATTGTTTCCCGCTTATCATTCGGTTAAAATTCACGCGTATAATTACTACCAAAGAATATTTCAGGGTCTGTAACATTCTCACAGTTTCTTAGAAGTTCAATCTTCCATTTTTTCGATTTTGCGCACTTTTTGCTCCGTGAAAGGCTATTTCAGGTAAATTTTAACACCCAAAAAACCACAATTCTTGGTCCGCTGTGAACAAACTAATGCATAAAAAACATTCGTAAAGTGTATAATTTATTTCGTAAGTTTTTTTATATAAACCTTCTATAGAAGTAGTTTACTTTATTATTCGATATTTACCTTAATCTGTCGATGCTTTCTTGGTAACAAGATTTGTTACCACAAAAAATATTGTTTGGTTTGATGGTAACATTTTCGTATTTATAATTTACTGCTCCGACATCTCCAAACTTTAAGAATATTTATTTTTTTAGAATTTGAATGATTGCAGTATATTCCATATCCTATGCCAACTTAGAGTATCCATCTAGATGTATAAGTGCCATGGTTGAAATTGAACCATATAAACTGTCGTTGAATAATTTTTACATTTCAAAATAAATATACCGTTCCTTTTGCTCACTAAACATTTTATAAAACGTCTCAGTTCCATCTCCTGATCTTGATTCAAATTCACCATCTTTGACAGTTATATTCAATAGTTTTTCAATTTTTTCCTGTTCATTTTTAATTGCAGCTACACTTCAAATAAGATATACTTGCAATTTTTTATGAAAGAGTATTTTGTCATATAAATTTTGACGAAAAATGAGGTTTTTTTATAAAAATCATTTTGAGAACGATCTACACCAATTTCTTTATATCTTTGGCTTGAATTAAATAAATTGATAAAACATTCTGCATTTGTTGATCAAATTATCTTTATTAAACTACAAAAACTAAAAACCTCTGTAATCAGATTAGCGTCAATTGGCATTTTATATTTTTAATTTATTTACTATGTTTTTTTCAACAAAACCTTGAAATTGATCATGTCGACTGTCATTTTTTGTATAGTATAGAACTTCAAGTAAATTGACAGCACCTTGCTGCAATGTTTTAGGATATCCTGAAATATTAAATTTTAATAATGCGAAAAAATTTTTTGATCAAATTCAGCTACAAAAATTACGAGTGACTGTTGGAATTGCTAGAAAAAATTGCCAACTACCTCAGCTAACCGTAAAAAGTAAATCACGTGCAGATATAAATAATTAAGGACAAAATGTAAAGGCCAAAACCTTTAAATTCAACTGGAAATCAGAACACGGTTGATTCACTTGTGACATACTTGGAAACTTTGTTAAAATAGACACCGTACTCGCAAAACTCGGTCATTTTTGGACCGAATTGAATGAAAAAACCAAGTTTTTTAGGTTGAATTCTGTGCAAGGTTTTCACGGAAAAATAAAGTGTTTCAGAACCCGATGTCTTCGAGGTTTGCTTAGAAGATCGAGACTCTCAATTCGAAAGTATGAGGCCAAGCCGTTATAATATCAGGTTTTAATTTTGGTTCTTATTTTCTAGATATATTTTGAAAAAAGATGTGATTGAATTAGAGCTAATGAGAGGATATGCCAACTCATGCATGGAATTTACATGTTGACCACCAAGAGTTAGTTAATTTTTGCAGCGCTTTATGTAGCGTTTTTATCAAATTCGTCTCAAAACAAAAAATATCTATGATTCACTAAAAAGGACATTGTGTAGTTTTGAACAGTGGCTTTCAGCACATTTTACCTGGGAATCGATACTGTGTATTTGTCGCGTCTTGAACTATTTCCATTTGAGTAGATTTGGGGAAAACGCATAAATCATGTGTCCCAAAATAATTAAAAGTGTCAACAAATTTTGAATTTGTCTCCCATGTATCTTCCATATTTTTTTTCAGAAGGTTGTTCGCAATGCTTTGAAAATCAGGATAAAGTTTGTTCCCAATTTGTTGCAAAGCAAGAGAGACTGGTAACGAATTTCGAAATTGAGTCAATGTTAAAGAAGGTATTTAAATTCTGAGTCGAGATAAAACCCTTGGGTTTCACAGTTCCTGCAGAGGTGCTATGGAAAATTTTTTTTGTCACAAATTACCGAACAATTTAAAAATCCGTATCTAAATCCTCCATATAATTCATATTGGAAAAATCAAATTCTCTCCTATCCTCCCATTCCTCCATTATCCCTCTCATGCTTAGTAAATGACTATTTGCCAAGGACTGATTTGCGTAAACATTCTAACCGAGTTTCACTCACAATTTTTATTTTTTGGAAGAATCGTGGTGAAAATAAAAGATGTTTAACCCTGATTACCCCTGCGCTACAAGCGTTTGATTGGTAGATTTTGATTACGATAAGACCTCTCCGAGAAAAGTTTTCTCAAATAAAAATTTTTTTTATGGCCATATTCTTCAGCATGACGAAAAACCAACAATTCACCAGAAAAATTTTTCAAAACATGTTAATTTCGGATCAAATTTGAATTTCAAAAACAAAAAAACCCGAATCTTTTTGCCCCGTTTTTGAGATGATTTGACATGAAAAACCTCAAATTTTTTGTTCAGCGTAATCTCCGCAAGTTCCTACAGTACCGTTTTTGTATTTTTATGAAAATTCGTCTCCAGAGTTTCACAGGACCTGTAAGTTCATTCCCCTAAGGTCAAAATTTCGGATAGAAAAAAAGTAAAATTTTCTCAGAAATTCCGTTGATGAGGAGAATGGACCTCACTGATCACCAAAATGACCTTAGAAATAATATAAAAAGTTCACAGGTGGTGCCAGAGAGCAAAAACAGTTTATCTCGCATTTATGATTATGCTCAAAAAAAAATGCTCAATTTCATCAAAAACTTAAAAAAAGGAGTCAAACATCAGCGTCTTATAAAATGCCCATTTTGAACGTTACAAATATTCGCAGATAACGCTAGAGAGCGAAATCACCCAATGACGAATTTTAGAGATTCTTAATTTCAAACCGAAAAACCAAAATCTTTTTGCCCCGTTTTTGAGCTGATGTGACATAAAAACCCTATAATTTCAGCGTGATCTCTGCAAGTTCCAACAGTTCAGTTTTCGGATTTGTTTCAAAATTCGTCCCCAGAGTCTCACAGGGCCTGTAAGTTCATTTCCCCTAGGGTCAAAATTTCGGATACAAAAAAATGTTGAATTTCCTCAGAAATTCCGTTGATGAGAGAATGGACCTCACTGATCACCAAAATGACCTCAGAAGTTAAAAGAAAAATTCACACTACGTTTATTGAAGAATGAACCTCACTGATCACAAAAAGGCCGATAAAAGGGGATTTTATGTTTTAAATTTAAATTTGTTGAAATTGAGCCCCGAATCGGCCGAAGGCCGATAGAAGGAGATTTAATTTTTTCAATTTAATTTTGTTGAAAAATGAGCTCCAAATCGGCCGAAGGCCGATAAAAGGAGATTTAATGTGTTTAATTTAATTTTGTTGAAAAATGAGCTCCAAATCGGCCGAAGGCCAATAAAAGGGGGTTTTATGTTTTAAATTTGTTGAAAATGAGCCTGATATCGGCCGAAGTCCGATAAAAGGGGATATAATATTTAAAATTAAAATTTGTTGAAAAATGAACCCAAAATCGGCCGAATGCCGATAAAAAGGGATTAAATGTTTTAAATTTAAATTTGTTGAAAATGACCCCAAATTGGCCGAAGGCCGATAAAAGGGGATTTTATGTTTTAAATTCAAATTTGTTGAAAAATGAGCCCGAAAGCCCATAAAAAGGAAATTTTTTGATTTAAATTTGTTGAAAAATGAGCCTGAAATTGGCCGAAGGCCAATAAAACGGGATATAATGTTTAAAATTTAAATTTGTTGAAAAATGAGCCCCAAATCGGCCGAAGGCCAATAAAAAGTGGTTTAATGTTCAAAATTTTAATTTGTTGAAAAATATGCCTGAAATCAGCCAAAGGCCAATAAAAAGGGATATAATGTTTAAAATTTAAATTTGTTGAAAAATGGCCCCAAATCGGCCGAAGGCCAATAAAAAGAGGTTTAATGTTTAAAATTTAAATTTATTGAAAAATGAGCCTGAAATTGGCCGAAAGCCAATAAAAGAGGATATAATGTTCGAAATTTAAATTTGTTGAAAAATGAGCCTCAAATCGGCCGAAGGCCGATAAAAGGGGATTTATGTTTTAAATTTAAATTTGTTGAAAAATGAGCCCCAAATCGGCCGGAGGCCGATAAAACGGGATTCTATGTTTGTAATTTAAATTTGTTGAAAAATGAGCCCCAAATCGGCCGAAGGCCAATTAAAAGGGGTTTAATGTTTAAAATTTAAATTTGTTAAAAAATTAAATCAAAAACATAAAATCAACTTTTATCGGCCTTCGGCCGATTTTGAGCTCATTTTTTAACAAATTGTTATTTAAAACATTATATCCCTTTTTATTGGCCTTCGGCCGATTTCATGCTCATTTTTTTACAAATTTAAAACATAACATCCCATTTTATCGGCTTTCGGCCGATTTTGGGCTCATTTTTCAACAAATTTAAATTTAAAACATAAAATTCTCTCTTATCGGCTTTCGGCCGATTTGGGGTCATTTTTCAACAAATTTAAATTTAAAACAAAAAATCCCCTTTTATCGGCCTTCGGCCGATTTGCGGCTCATTCTTCTACAAATTTAAATTTAAAACATTAAATCCCCTTTTATCTGCCTTCGGCCGAGTTTTGACTTATTTTTCAACAAATTTAAATCAAAAGTATTAAATCCCCTTTTATCGGCCTCCGACCGATTTGCGGCTTATTTTTCAACAAATTTAAATTTCGAACATAAAATCCCTTTTTATCGGCCTTCGGCCGATTTAGGGTCATTTTTCAACAAATTTAAAACATAAAATCCCCTTCTATCGGCCTTCGGCCGATTGAGGGCTTATTTTTCAACAAATTTAAATTTAAAACAGAAAATCCCCTTTTATCGGCCTTCGGCCGATTTGGGGCTCATTCTTTTACAAATTTAAATTCAAAACATAAAATCCCCTTCTATCGGCCTTCGGCCGATTTGGGGCTCATTTTTCAACAAAATTTAATTAAAAACATAAAATCCCCTTTTATTGGCCTTTGGCCGATTTGGGGCTCATTTTTCAACAAATTTAAATTTTAAACATTATCTACCTTTTTATCGGCCTTCGGCCGATTTGGGGTTCATTTTTCAACAAATTTTAATTTTAAAAATTATATACCCTTTTATCGGCCTTCGGCCGATTTCAGNGCATCAAAATGGCACAAAATGTTCTAACTTGACCTTAAATGACCTTAAGTCAACGCAGAATTATTCAACTAAATTTTTAGTATATATTCCAACATAGTAAAAATCCGAGCAGATCCGATCCGATCACGTCCGAGCAACGATCCGATATTGACATTTCAAATCGGGCTTCCGATCCGATCACATTTTTTAAAACTCGGGTCCGATCCGATCCGATATTGAAAAATTTTGAGACCCGAAATTTCCGAGACGATCCGATCTTGAAAATCAGCTCGGATGCCCTTCCCTGCTCCTAGGTTCAATTTCAGAATGCAGTATAAATTTGACAAAACAAGAAAAAATATGTTTTAGTAACTTAAGGTGAAGCATGTTCTTAATTAAATTTTGAATTTTAGAAAATCGGTCTCTGGTAAACTGGAAATAAAAATCCCGAAATAAATATTGTGCTATCAAATTGAGAATAACAGGAAATTGAAGATTTATCTTAACCTTAAGGTGATGACGAGAAGAAAATCAGTTTTTTGATAATTTGAGTTTTTCTGGTAAAAATTAGGTTTTAATCCTCTATAAGAAAATTACCGAGAAAATTAATCAATAATTGAAAATTTCGATCTATTTTTTGAATTTTTTTTTTTTACTCGGTTTTTGTTTTTCTAAAGCATCTTTCTAGAAATTTTGGGGATATTGAGAGCTCAAGACGTTGAGCCTGAAAACAATAGACCACTACCGCGCACCTTCGGTACAAATTATTTGACGTCACTCCTGCTCGCTCCCGCTAGTTATTTGTTAAAATTTTTGTGTTTATTGACAAAAATGAAATTGTGCGAATAAATGAACTTAAATGAGCTTACATTTGACATGTCCATCGATTTTAGCATTTTTAATGACCGAAAAACACATAACTTTGTCAGAACTATACATTTAAATATATTTATCGAAATTAACAGCAAAAAAGAATTAGAAAGTTGATGAATCCCCGAAATTCTGATTTGTTTTAATTTAAACCAATGAGAATTCAGCACCCCTGAATACTTTATCAAAAATAAAATTCATTTTCATCAATGTATAAATTTCAAATAAAATTAATAATCTGAAAATATTCGATCGTCAAAATAAGCTTGACTGTGAACAGCCTTGAGTGAAACCCATTCCCTTTCTAGCCTCAAACAATTGTTTCAAATTGTAATTCGGCCGTATTTCATTATTGAGTAAAAAACCTGTATTTCCCTGTAAAGGAATGCAACAGTGGCCCATTTTTTGAAAGTTGATATTGTAAAAACCAAATAAAAATGACGCAGACACTAAAATCCAAACTTTGATCGAAGACATCAAAGTGAATAAATTGAACATTGAAAAACTATCATAATGCTTTTTAATGCCATCCGTGACGATTGAGAATTCAAAGGGAATCACAGGCTTGAAAAGCGTTTTTACCTTCTCTGAAATAAATAGTATGGACGATGTGAAATAAGGAATTTAAAAAATCAAAAATGAGTATCGATGTTTTTGACTGAACTTGTAGAGAATTTTGGTCATTTTAAGACAGAAGATTGTTTCTTGTTGTGAAAAAAAAATGATTTTACAGTCAAATTTTCGAGATTTAACAAGGAGTGCTGGACTCAGTTCTAGCGACTTCGTATGAAAAGCCAGAGCGCTAATTTGTTGGCGAGTGAACATCAAGTGTTTTTAGGAAGGCATTTCATTGAATCAGGGTCGGCGACGATGTGGTTGTGAGAGTATCATCAGAAAAATTGTCAGAGTTGACTTCTTAATGAACGGATTAGCAAATATGGGTCAATTATGTACTGAAAGGTCGCTAAAGAGAAAAAACTGGTCCATTTTTCAAGATTTTGCTCTCTAGTACATAACTGACCAATAGTTGCTGATACGTTCATTAGAAAGCCGACCCTAAAGATTCTGTTGTAAGTATTTTCAAGTCATAATGATGAATTTGAGATTGACCTTGAGGTTTGACATTTTTGCTCTTTAGCGACCTTTCAGTATATAATTAACTCATAATTGCTGATACGTTCATCATAAAGTCCACCCGAAAATTTTTTTGGTGGTACTCTCAAGTTTATACGATGACTTTGAAATTGACCTTGAAATTTGATCGGTTATTTGAGGTCGACGACATGGTTATCCAAATAAACCCTCATCCAAAAAATTTCCCTGCTGAAAAATGCAAGTTAACCTAATAAATTTGACAGAAAATTGATTTTTCTAGAAAATTGTTCATAAAAAAAATCCTATGTCTTAAAATGACCAGAATAAAATTCTTTACAAGATTGGTCAAAAACATTGATGCTCATTTTTGACTTTTCTAATTCCTTATTCCAAATCGTTACTGTATCTTCAGTACATTTTGGTCAAGAAAATTTGAGGTGTTTGATAGCTCTTTTATTCAACCTTCAAAAACCTGGGCTCAAAACTGTATTAATTTGAAGAAACAACGCTGGATTTTTGACTTGTGTTGAAAACTCCCATGATCCTATTTGAATAATGCTATTTGATCCTATTTGAGACAAATTTTAAATTCATTGTGCTCTACGTTTAATCAATTAAGGGGGTTGGCCATGTCAATTGTTGTAATTGCTGGGTATTTCTCACTACTTTTAAACGGTCTATAAATTTTGACCAAAAACATCAAACCTAAAAAAGAAAGAAAAATATTGTTCCGAGAACACTTGTTATAAATATTAGATAGTTAAAGATCGTAACAAACTCGTTAATAATAATACGAAAACGACTTTTGAGACTCTTAATTTTGCTCCAGCAGTTAAAAACTTGTGTAGTTGATATTGAATTGAATTTAAACTTTCTAAATGAGTTAGAAACTAAGTAACTGACAATCTTATTGTCAAAAGATTATTAGTTTAGGTTCAGGTCATTCGTAAAAATAAAAAACAGTTTTTGTAAAGTGCAAAAAAAATGTCCAATTTAATGTAGAAAAGTTTTTTGTTCTTTTAGAAAAGATTCACCGCATAAAAAGCTCACAGATATTTGTATGGAATTTTCGTCATTGTGCATCATTTATTGTTTATCGAAAATGCCGCTCGCCGCTATTCCTTTGAAAAGTTAAAAAATCATTTCATAAGAATTAATAAAAAAAAGTCTTATTCCTTAAAATTATGATGAAAAACCTTTTTAAGATATTTTTCCAGATCAGTTTTTTACGGAAAATTCAATTTTTGTATTTTCAAATTGATTATAAGTATAAAAGTAGTAATTACAAATGGAAACCGAATTAAAAACCGTTTTCGCTCGAACTTAAATAATTGAAATTTATTTTCATGTAAATCTGAGAACTTTGATGAAGATTTTTGAATTTTTTATAGTCAAATTACTCGAAAAATATAATCATGACGACAATTTTATTCATTTTTCAGTATTCAAATTCTGGATATTAATTCTAAAAATAGACTTTGACGTCATAATAGCGCATTTTAATTAGTTGCAATCGATTCACATGACCCAGTGAACTCGAAATCGGTATTTTGTTTGTTTCATTTATGAAGCAAAGAAACTTCATTCGTGGAAGCAAATTGACATGGCCAACCCCCGTAATAACCAAAAAGATTAGGCAGATTGAATTTTCATTGAGAATTTATCTTTTTTTTGCTATCGTAAAAATTTTTGAATTATTAAGTTTGTCCCCTTTTTATGATTAGCCGCTTAATTTATTAAAGGCTTTATTAACTAATGTTGTCTTTTTTTTCGAAAAATTTTCGTCTATTTTATTTTTCATAAAGGTGAATCTTCATAATTTGCATTTATATTTCAACATTTGTTTTGTCATCATCAGTGCTATAAAACAGGACTAAAAGGTTGTTCAGAATTTAGAAAAAACTGTTTTAGAAACAAACGTGATACAGTAGATATAACATGTAATTTCAAGTTTTTTTATAAACTCATGAAGTCCAACTTGAGTCTGTCTTTAAACCCCGCGCAATATTTATTTAATAAACATTGAGAACAATAAATTTAAAAATTGACTCAAATAAAGCTATGCGAAAATTAAAAACTTATTTAAAAAATATTGAAAAGACGCAAGACGTGACTCTCAGATCCAGCAATCCAGGTTTGACATTTTTAACACATGTATCTTTTTTAAATCGATGCAGTTAAATGTCACAAACGCTTTTCCTGCAAATGACAAATGGCCAGTGAATTCCAAAGTATAATCTGCCATTTTTGTCCATCCTTATTCAAAACCTCCATTGGAAATGTTGAGCAAAAAAGTGCAACCCAGTGCAAGAAAGGGCAAACAAATACCAGAAAAAGACCTCCAAGAAAATTGAAAAAATCTTGAGTTAAAACATAATGCATGCAATCTCTACCATGGCTCCAACGGTCATCTGCAGCAGGATTTGATTTTGAACAAGATTTTGGAAAGAACAAAATTTCGAACAAAATATGCCAGAAAATGATTGATTTGTTTATTCCATAATATCAGGCTTCCAAAAGGGATGCATCCCCGCCGATTTTTCCATCCCTATCCCTATCCCGTTTTATCCCCCAGAACGGGATAAAAACGGGATAGGGATGAAGGGATAGAAACGGGATAGAAACGGGATAAAAAGGGGGATGGGGATAAAACGGGATAAAAGGGGGATGGGACTTTCCATCCCTATCCCTCTATGGCTCTGAATTTTCCATCCCTATCCCATCCCTATCCCTATCCCCCTCTATCCCTCTCGGTTTATCCCTTCTATCCCTATCCCTTTTGGAAGCCTGCATAATATCTACAGTCTCAAATTTTAGATTTATATTATCAAAGTGAAATGCGTTCCAAATGCGTCATGAAATTTGATCAAGGGCTTATAACGCCAAAATATAATACGAGCGGGGGATATAATGTTATACCCAGTATATTATGGTAAACAGGGGGGTGGGTTAATATTGCTGCTTTTG
This sequence comes from Oikopleura vanhoeffeni, assembly GCA_004367855.1. NCBI lineage: Eukaryota > Metazoa > Chordata > Appendicularia > Copelata > Oikopleuridae > Oikopleura > Oikopleura vanhoeffeni. The sequence continues at coordinate 66,619 of SCLH01001408.1, forward strand.
TGCGATCATTTTTTGGTGAGTTCCCGCAATTATTTGTTTCTGCGGGAACTCACTCCTGTATTATGTTATAACCGGTAAAACATCTGTAAATCAAAATTAATATTTGAAAAAAAATGATAAAATTTTTTTCATTTTAACTAACATAAAAATTCGATATTGATTCTTAGTTTTTTCATTTCTACGTTCAAAATGGTTTAATAGAATTTGTCAAAAATGTAATTCGTCGAAAAATTGGAAATGTTTATTTTTCAAATATAAAAAAAGTTTCTTAAAATTTGTCTTGCCATCTTTTCAGAGTTAAATTCTATCGAAAAACTACATATTTTCTAGGTTTATGTTGAAGATGGGTAAAGTTAGGGCCGAAAACTCACTATTAAGGGGGTGGGTGTCGTAATCTGGTACCTTTCATTCCCGCCTCATAATAATTCTAGGGCAGTTGTGAAATATATGAGGATACTCGTTTAAAGGTCTAGCCTTCGCCTAACGATTCTATATCTCAAACTTAACATTGTCACATCACACCACCAGGTGGTGAGTCTATTCTAGAACACCCAAGCGTTTTTCAAAGTTAAGTTTATTACTTTTTATTAGGCCCAAACCATACAAAGCGCCTGAAAATTACACAGAGTACGGGATTTTTACTAATTTTTCTGTCTTACTAAGTCTGCTCCTCCTAGACGGATGTTCAGAATCAAGACTATAAAGTGACGAAATAAAAGTTCGAAAAAAGTTCGGTCTCAGTCGACAAAATCACCAATTAAAGCTGGAGCTCCACTGATCCAAAAAATCTTCTTAAAGCTATCAAAATTTTGATCATCAGCCGTCAATTCGATAATAAGTTTACAGTGTTTGCTTGGATGTGGGGCGACGTAATGGGTTATTGCAATCTTTTTTGATACACCTAGTTTGTGATAATTTTTCTGCCAAGTTTGTCAACGATATAAGATTTTTTTTGGTTTTTGAGATTTTGTTCAAGAGAATAGTCGGTTTTCGGGGTCGAAATCAAGGTTAAAATTGGGGTGACGATTAATTGAGAATGTCTCAGATAACTTTTTTGATTGCCTATTTGTAGACGAATTTGTGACTGAGTTTTTCTAACTCGCCAGGTTTGTTATGCAATTTTGTTTTTTTTTCGATATAGAAGTAGTTTTTGAAATTTATTGTTCAGAAATTTCACCACAGAAATTCAGAATTCAAGTGGCTTCCTTGAGACTTTGGAAAGTAAAAATCGGAAAAAAAGGCTACCATTTTGAACTTTAATTTTCAGTCTTTTTCGGTGAATTCGAAGCCACAATATAAAAAATGTCTATATTTTTCACAGGATGGAGTGGCTTTTTGCGCGAGGCTCCCAAATAAGCTTGTATTTGCCCTAAGGCACAATTTTGAAAAAAAGGCTACTATTCGGTGATGATTATTTATATTACATTCTAAATTGCATTCAATAAAAAGTGATGGAGATGATGAGGAGTGGCTTTTAGTGCTTTTAGGGACGCCTACTAAACCATTTTCTGAGCGAGGATTTGAGGTTCAGATGACTTGAATGTCTGACACTTCCTCAAGAGTTGTAATGTTACTATTTGAAGAAAATTAGTTTATTTCTCAAGCCAGGTTTTCGAGAAACTTCCTATGAATGTGTTAAAAAAGATGCCCATATCGCGCCCCTTCCTTAATTTTAATTTAATCTTTCTATGTAAGAAAACATCATACTTGAACGCTGTCTGGTTTTGATGTATATGACAGAAATTCGAATGGGACTTTTTATCGCTGCAAGAAGTGTCGCTTTTGAGCCTTTGAAAATTTAAAAATCTATTTTAAAAGACAAGTGTTGAAAGATATTTGTTTGAACTTTCTTAATAGTTGTAAACTTTGAGATCGGTATGTTTGACTGTGTTTTATGATTTTTTGAAAAGGGCTTGTACAATTTAGTAACAAAAGTGTTATGGAGATCGAAAATTATTGTGTGTAATGTTAAGGGGATTAATTACAGGGGATTCTGTAAGGGTATTTCTATAGCAATGGACTTCTGAATTGCTTATTCTCCGCATAGACATAGGAAGTGACTAAAACATTCTGTAAGTTAGTTCGTAATCCTGGAAGACGTTTTTTAATTTTCATTTTTAAGAATAGCATGTTGAACCAACCGGTAAATGAGTTATCAGGAGCAAAAAATTCTTGAAAAAAGCGTATTGTTTTTTTCGTCTATCTTTAGGAAATGTTTTCAAAATTTGACTATCTGCGAAATTCAAAGGCGAAAAAACTGTTTGCCGATTTAATTTTCGCACTAAAAAGGTATCAAAGCCTGCCGAAAATGACTGTTTTTGTATTTTGGCCATGGAAAGTTGATTTTATTTTTCATGCTACATGGAAACTATTTTTCCGTGCACTACAGTTTTTTTTGTAATAATTGCAACAAAATCGTTGTGCTGACGTAACGATTTTATTTAATTCCCAGGAGTACGATTTGAAAATTTATTTTGACATCCATTTCGTCATCAGTTTTTTAAGACTAAAACGATTCGTAGTTGAATGTTTCTGCAAAGGTGATAAACTATGAGCCAAATATTAACCGTTCGAGCGCTAGAGCAGAAACATTTTTTTATTTCGACACTCCGAAATATTTTTATTTTTGTTCCCCAATTTTTTACGATTTTTTGAGTTTTTATGACTAAAAGCCACGTTGAGTTCACAAATCATAAATCAGCCTCTAGCTCTTTTAGGGTTCAAAGATACGACTTGCTTTAGAACCTATATACTCCAATAAGCTTGTTCAATTTTATCAAAAAAAATCCCAAGAATAATGAATTTTTTTCAAAATTTATTTTTCATGCTAATTAAACAATCTACTGTGAGATCCACAAAATTCTAAAATCGAGAAAAAATTTTTCAGTACAAACAATATTGGCTGCTTAGAACGCTTTTAAAAATAATTGAAATTTCTAGAACGATTAAGACATTTACGAAAATTTAAATGACATGCATTGTTTAGGCGGTCATATTAAACCAATAAAAAACTGTTCATGTCAAGGTAGAATACCGGTTTTATGCGGTTTAAAGCTAAAAAAATATTNAAAGTTATACTTTTATTAGGCCCAACATACAAAGCGTCTGAAAATTCACACAGAGTACGGGAATTTTTACAATTTTTCGTCTTCAAAGTGATGCTCCTCCTAGACGGATGTTCAGAATAAGACTATAAGTGAACCGAAAATAAAAAGTTCGAAAAAAAAGTTCGTCTAGTCGGAACAAAAGTACCACCAAATTAAAGCTGAGAGTTCACTGATCAAAAAATCTGCTGAAAGCTAATCAAAATTTTGAATCAATCAGCGTCAAATTCGATAATAAGGTTTAACATGTTTGCTTAAGGGGATTAATTAAGGGGATTCTGTTGAGGGTAAAATGGACTTTCTGAATTGCTTATTTCTCTCGGCATAGACATAGGAAGTGACTAAAACATTCTGTTAAGTTATTTCGTGATCCCTGAAAGACGTTTTTAATTATATTTTTAAGATAGCATGTTGAACCAACCGGTAAATGAGGTTAACCAGGAGCAAAAAATTCTTGAAAAAAACCGTATTTTCGTTCTATTTAGGAAATGTTTCAAAATTTGACATTATCTGCGAAATTCAAAGGCGAAAAAAACTGTTGCCGATTTTTTTAAATTTTCGCACTAAAAAGGTATAAAAGCTGGCGAAAATGACTGTTTTTTGCTATTTTGGCCATGGAAAGTTGAATATTTTTTCATGCTACATGGAAAACTATTTTTCCGTGCACTACAGTTTTTTGTAATAATTGTCAACAAAATTGTTGTGCCTGATGTAACGATTTTATTTATAATTCCCAGGAGTACGATTTGAAAATTTATTTTTGACATCCATTTCGTCCAATCAGTTTTTTTAAGACAAAACGATTCGTAAGTTGAATTTTTCTAGAAACGGTATGATAAACTATGACCAAATATTTAACCGTTCGAGCGCTAGAGCAGAAAACATTTTTTTATTTTCGACACTCCGAAAATTTTTTAATTTTTTTCCGAAAATTTTTTACGATTATTTGAGTTTTTATGACTAAAAAGCCACGTTGAGTTCAAAAATCATAAAATCAGACCTCTAGCTTTTTCAGTTCAAAAGATACGACTTGCCTTTAGAACCTATATAAGCTTGTTCAAAATAACTCAAAATAAGCTTGTTCAAATTGTATCAAAAAAATTCCAGAATAATGAATTTTTTCAAATTTTTATTTCTTTATGTAATTAAACAATCTACTTGGAGATCAAAAATTCTAAAATCCAGTTAAAATAATTTTCAGTACAAAAAATATTGGCTGCCTATAAAATCCTTTTAAAAATAATTGAAATTTCTAGAATTCGATTAAGACATTTACGAAAATTAAATGTCATGCATCGTTTTAGGCGGGTCATATATGAACCAATAAAAAATGTTCATATCAAGGTAGAATACCGGTTTTATGCGGGTTAAAGCTATAAAATATTCGAATTTTGAAAATTCTAGATTTTGTTCTAGATTGTTTTGAAAAAAATTGCCGCCATGAAATTCTTTGGGTCACCTTTAGTCATAACCGATATTAATTTATCATAAATTAATTTTATAAAGGGCTAAAAAAATAACGACGCCCACCCCCTTAATTGAAAAAGTGTCATAGAGGCAAAAATTTATAGACTGTAATACAGCCCTTTGAGTCACTGTATAGGTGAAAACCTAAGTTTTTAATATTTTTATTTTAAAATTTGGCAAAGAAAACGATGAGCTGAAAAATTTCAGAAAAATAGTATTTATATTTGAAAAATTAAAATTTTCAATTTTTCGACGAATTACTATTTACTCTTCAAAATATTGGTTTGTGGAGAATTTTCACTCAACGAATCGTCAACGAAAAAAACCTTTCCAGTCGATTTCACTGAAACTTATGCACAAGAGTGAGAAATTGAGGGCAAATTCAAAACATAAACTGAGTCTAAAAATAGATATAATTTCTGGACTTATATTTTTCAACTTAAAATAACCAAAATCGAGCAGTCACCTCAAAATTAAGAAGAAAAATCCATATTCATCGTTACTGCAACATCCCACTTTTAATGTTGAATCTGGCATTTTGGAGCATTTAAATTTGCTCGACCGCGAACAGCCTATTAAAATCTTTGAAAATCCCAATCTTTATGAAAAAATAAAATTGCATAATAAGTTATAACACTTGAGATAATAAGATGAACTATAATTTTTAGAATAAAATAAATTGTTTTTCCAATTCGCGAAAAGCGTCCATGATGAAAGTAAGTGTTATATTCATTTCGTAATACCAGCGGATAAATAGTGAAATAAATTGAAGTGCAAAATCCAAGAACTCGCATTATTAGACTACGAATGAGGTAAAAAATTTATTTTTCCGGGATCTAGAATTAATCAATTTATAAATAAAAACTTGACGAATTTTATTGCGAAATTATTGAAAAATTAAGTCCCAAAAATTCCAATAGCGCCAAAACGCCCACGCAATTTGAGGTTCAATTACAAAAACTATTGAAATTATGACGTCATTTCGAAAGTCCACACGTTTCTCATTTATGAACGAAAATCCTTATTGCTGTCCCCATATCGCCGAAAGTGCTTATATATTCCAAAAAATTTGTGGCAAAAACTTTCTGCGATATTTTTCTACCCAGGCTGAATACCCAGAGTGTACTGGCACTAATCTCCAATTTTTTGTAAAACAATAATTCTGCAACTGGCTCATCAAAATAATCATTGAGTAAACGAACATTTGTGAACGTCTGTTGGAGAGATGATTCAATTGCCATAAACTTCACAGCCAAAATCGTCGATTTGGAAAATGCTTCATAATATCTATCACATAAAGTACAGAAAATCGAATAAAGTCAAAAATTAGACCTTTTTAACTGGTGGATTATTTTTACTTTTCCTGTAAATGACCTTCTTTTCTATTTTGGAACATTTCGCAAATTTTGTTGACTTTTGTGAAAATAGTCACAATTAAACTTATTAAATTTTTATAATTTATTAAACGACGTTTCGCGTGAGCATCTTTCAGGTTTTTAAGATATAAGAATTTTAAATTTCAAGACTTCAAGGATTGAAATCTAGAAATTCTCAAAAAATGTGTGGGCAGAAAAAAGTTTAATTTTTGGCCCACAATTAAAATACTGCAAAAGTTTTATTAAGAATAAGATGATAAAATTATACCGTTTGTCAGATAAAATTATACTGTATTAAGTTTACGATATAATTCTTTAACTTATTTGCGTTATTCGATTTTTGCGAAATTATAATAATTTTTGTTGGCTCTTCCGAAGCACTCAAAAATACGATATTATTGGTTTCTTACTTAGACGATTTGAAATAAGGAATATCAAAAGTCAAAAATCGGTTTCAGTGTGTTTAAGCTTTCTTGTAAAGAATTTATTCTGGTCATTTTAAGACGTAGGATTTCTTTCGTTTTTGAATTTTTTCAAAAAATATTGATTTTAAGGTTAATTATTTTTCTGTAAAAACACAAAAATTAAAAATCCAATAAAATTATCAATAAGTAAAAAAAAAAGGTCAAATTTACATGACTGACTTTAGCCAGCTGTAAAAGTTGCAAATTAGGAGCTAGCGCATTTTTTTCCTGCAATCAGGAGAAAAGGCTTATACAATTTCAAGTTTTTTTATTTAGGTCATAATGATCACCCGGCCGACCCACCAAAATGATCTCCGTGGCCAACTTTCTAATGAACGTATTAAGAACCATAGGTGAATTATGTACGCTTACGGTGCTAGAGAGCAAAACATTTAGATATGATTTAAGAGAAGTTGAGCAATCGCTTTGAAGATACTTCCAGAAGATTGCTTGTAATCGACTTTCTGATCAATGTATTAACAACCATGGGCTAATTATGTATATGTATACGTATAAGGTGCTAGAGAAACAAACATTACAACTCTACCTATGATTTTAAAGGCTTCAGCTACTTGTCTTCATGATATCAGTTTTTTAATAAATAACAATTTCTCATATCAGTTAAATGTATTTTAAAAAACTCAAAATAACGTTTCTATATTTATTTATACAAATCAA
>SCLH01001408.1:73728-107993 GCA_004367855.1 Oikopleura vanhoeffeni
CTTTTTAACTGGTGGATTATTTTTTATATCTTCCTGTAATGAGCACTTCTTTTCTATTTTGGAACATTTCGCAAATTTGTGTTGACTTTTTGGTGAAAATAGATCACAATTAAACTATATAAATTGTTTATAATTATTAACGAACGTTTCGCGTGCAATCTTTATCAGGTTTTTTGAGATATAAGAATTTAAATTTACAAGACTTCAGGATAGAAATCTAGAAATTCTTCAAAAATGTGCTGGCAGAAAAAGTTAATTTTTGGCCCACAATTAAAAATACTGCAAAAGTTTTATTAAGAATAAGATAATAAAATTAACGTCGTCAGAATAAAATCAATACTGTATTAAGTTTACGATAATTCTTAACTTATTGCGTTATTTCGATTTTTGCGAATTATATAATGTTCATGTGGCTCTTCCGAAGCACCAACAAATACGATAATATGGTTTTTATTAGACGATTTGAAATAATGGAAATTCAAATCAAAAGTCAAAAAATCGCGTTTTCAAGTGTGTTATTAACCCCCTCACACTTTTTGTATTGAGTGTGAAATAGGCTTCAAAAAAAAATTTCGGCGGGCCGAAACGGCGCGGAAATATTACATCGTCAAAGACTTACCAATTCAAATGCGTCATTAGCAGCTAACAATTTCATTTACCCAAAAACATTGCTTTAAAATTTATACAATTACCGTTTGAAAGATATTTTTTCCTACTTTATTTTTTGGATTTGTCGAAATTTCTTAAAAAATTAATTGTGATGAAATCGAAACATTAATTAGAAAAATTTTTGAGGGCATATCAGTTTTTTAGGAAAGTAATTTAGGATTTCTGATATTAAGTTTATTTGTTCTGCCAATATCTGTACGAAGAATTATTACTTCAGAAGTGATTTTCTCGAAAACTCCAAAAAATAAAAAAAACTCTAGTTTTGCCAAAAAATATTTTTTTGAAGAAATAAAAGTCAAGTTTCATATTAAATTCGACCTGATGCACAAAGAGTGATACAACACATTTTGGCGATTTTTTTAAGAGTTTCACCGATCATGTGGCGACATAATATGCTGACAATGACTGTTAGTTTTTTTGAATGAGCAAACTCTCTCTGGATAGCAAACGGTTTAGAAATATTGGGAAACAGGTTTGCTTATAAGCATTACTAATGCGGTATTTAGGGTAGGTTTTACAAAATCTTCCAAGATTTTTTCTGTAAATTGGTATTTTACTTTTATTAAAATATTTCAAAAATAAAATTTTCCGCTTAGATAATATATAAAATATATTTACCAGAATTTGCTTTTTTTTTTCAGATCTCCTGCATCAAAGTCTCCTCAAATTACTCCTGCCGAATGGCTAAGGCTGAGATTTGCTTAGGTGATCTAGTAGTGAGTGCAAGCTCACAGCCGGCCCGATATAGTCAATAATTGTTCTATTTCAGTCTTTTGCCATCCTGATTCAAACAAAACACATTTATTTTTATCCTCCCCAAACAAAACAAATTTATTTTTATCTCAAAAAAATAATTTATTTTTCATTTTCAAAATGTACTTTTTAGTGCAAAGAAGTCGAAATTTACCATTTTTTAAGACAATTGCTAGAGCATATTTAAATCAGAGAAAACAAATTTTGGAAAGCCACAGCGTTCGACTTACAATTTAATATTCATCATATCATCCTGAAACTTAACGGAATTTCCACTGGAAAGTAAACCTCTTTTCTCTTACTGATTATTAATTAATAAGAGTTTAATTTATGTGATAATTTAGACCTAATCGTTATTTTTTTTTTATTTCTGTTTCTCATTTTTACCGTTATAAAGCCTTCAAAAATTGAAAACTAAAAAATTATTCTGGTACAATTTCATTTCTCATTTTAGTTGCGTTTATTTTTTGGCGCGCGGAGAAATTGAATCCTTATTTTCGGACGACATAGACCAGCTAATGCAAATCCGAGAAACTGGCCATTTGGTAGCCAGAGTTTCACTGATTAATTATGAATTATAATGTCATCTTAAAAACGTTATTGGTTTTTCCGAGAATGTGAGAATTAAAGTAAACCCTCTTTTTCTCTCGCAGTTATCGAGTTCACAAACTCCGAAATTTAAAAATGTTTATTTGTTATACACTTAAATCAGATCTTTTGATCTCCAATCAGTTGAGAAATAAGTGAATTGATAATCTTAATCCAGTTCAAAGTATTCCTTTTCAATAGGACAATTGTGGTGTGCAGGCGAATGTTTCTCGTTTCTGGTGTGAGGAGGTAAGCTATCTTGTAAAGAAATTTATTTCTGCGTCATTTTTAAGACGTTAGGATTTCTTTCCGTTTTTTGAATTTTTTTCAAAAAAAAAAATATTGATTTTTATTAATTATTATAAAATTAATAAATAATGAATAATAAATTAATTAATAATTAATAATATTAATAATAATTAATAATAATTAATAATTAATTAATAATAATTAATAATAATTACATAATAATTAATAATAATTAATAATAATTAATAATAATTAATAATAATTTAATAATAAGTAAATAAATAATTAATAATAATTAATAATAATTAATAATAATTAATAATAATTAATTAATAATTAATAATAATTAATAATATATAATAATTAATAATAATTAATAATTAATTTATAATATTTAATATTAATTAATAATTAATTTTATAATTTAATTAATAATAATTAATAATAATTAATAATAATTAATAATTAATTAATGAATAATTAATAATAATTAAATACATAATTAATAATAATTAATAATAATTTAATAATAATTTAATAATTAATTATAATAATTAATTAATAATTAATAATAATTAATTAATAATTAATAATAAATTAATAATAATTAAATAATAATTAATAATAATAATTAATAATTTAATAATAATTAATAAATAATTAATAATAATTAATAAATAATTAATAATAATTAATAATAATTAATAATAATTAATAATAATAATAATAATTAATAATAATAATAATAATTAATAATAATTAATAATAATTAATAATAATTAATAATAATTAATAATAATTAATTAAATAATTAATAATAATTTAATAATAATTAATAATAATTAATAATAATTAATAATAATTTAATAATAATAATAATAATTAATAATTAATTAAAATAATTAATAATAATTATAATAATTAATAAATAATTAATAATAATAAAATAATTAATAATAATTAAAATAATTAATCAATAATAATAATAATTAATAACTAATTAATAATAATTAATAATAATTAATAATAATAATTAATATTATTATAATTAATGTTAATTATTTTTCTGCTAAAAACACAAAAATAAAAATTCAATAAAATTATCAATAAGTAAAAATGAATTTAAGGTCAAATTTAACATGACTACTTTAGGTCAGGCTGCTAAAAGTTGCAAATTAAGGAGCTAGCGCACTTTTTTTTCCTGCAATCAGGAAGAAAAGAGCTTATCAATTTCAAGCTTTTTTGATTAGTTGATAGAGCATGAGTCAAATTATGAGTCATCTCGGCTCGACCCAAAACCAAAAATCATCCGTGGCCGACTTTCTAATCGAACGTAATTAGGAACCATAGGTGAATTATGTAACGCTTACGGTGCTAGAGAGCAAAAACTATTTGATATTGATTTGAGAGAAGTTGAGCAATCGCTTTGAAAATACTTCCAAAAGATTGCTTGCTAGTCCAACTTTCTGATCAATGGTATTAACAACCATGGGCTAATTATGTATACTTAAGGTGCTAGAAAACAAACATTAACAATTCTACTATGATTTAGAGAGGTTCAGCTATCTGTTTATTGGATATCAGTTTTTTAATAAATAACAATTTCTCATATCACGTATAAAATGTATTTTAAAAACTCAAAATAAGGTTTTCTATTATTTATTTATACAAATCAAAACATTATTGGGCGCTCATTGATTATCAGACTTCATAAGGTGAATCTTGTTAAACTCGGTAAAATAAAACCAAATTACGTATGAGGCAAAACACGGAAAGTTTATTGTGGATTCTATAGGTTCAAGAATCAAACATGCCTTCAGGATACATGAAAATACATATGGATTCTTACCAGAATATGGGCTAGAAAGATTTATTGATAATTTTAACTCTAAAATCTCTGTGATCAAAAACGATATGAAATCGTATACGTTTCATTTCTTCACAGACCAAAACTTGGTGAACAACGGTTTTATGTCTAAGCATCCAACTGCCCTAAGCTGTCTGTCAAACCGGACATTTGTTTTCAATAGACGGTCGTGTCAGAAAGGTATACGGAAGATAAACATGGCGAAAGCAGCGATTCTATCTGGACCAAGAAGACGACTTTTCGTCAAATTTGTATTTTCTCATTCAGTGTGCCCTGATTTATGTGAAATTTGTTTATCAAATAACCAAAGATTCTGTACAAAAATAGTAAACTGGGGTACAAAAGTACCTCATTCGGAGTTAACACCGTGCACAATAAGGGATCCGTATGTTGCATAAATAAACTAGCGAAAAAATACTTGACAATACTTTTGATCAGCAGATATAAAACTTTCAAGTTTGATTAAGAACTATCTAAATTTCCACTCCAGCTTGTAATTTGGCTCTATGAGAACTAGATAGCTGAAGCCTTTCAAATCTTTAGAAAATTGTCTCCGAGCAATTTTTTGCTGGTATTTTCAAAGCGATTGCTCAACTTCTCTCAAAAAATTTTGCTCTCTAGCACCGTAAGCAAACATAATTCACTTATTGTTTATAATACGTTCATTAGAAAGTTGGCCACGGTAATCCTTATGATGGGTCTTTTATACGAATTCGATGACTTTGAGATTGACCTTGGCCTCTCTAATCATGAAAATGTATTTTGCTCTTTATCACCCTTAGTATACATAATTAGCCAATGCTTGTTAATACCGTTATTAGAAAGTCGACTACGAGCAATCTTTCGGTGGTTTTTTCGAAGCGATCGCTCAACTTCTCTCAAATAATATCAAAATGTTTTGCTCTCTAGCACCGTAAGCGTACATAATTCACCTATTGTTCCTAATACAGTTGTTCATTAGAAATGTTCATACAATGTTTTAATACAATGTTCATTAGAAAGTTGGCCACGGGGATCATTTTGGTGGGTCTTTTATACAAATTCGATGACCTTGGATTGACCTTCAACTTTTACCGGTCATTGTGGTCGACCGGGTGGTCATTATGACCTAAATAAAAAAACATGAAATTGTATAAGCTTTTTCTCCTGATTTCAGAATAAAAAGTGCGCTAGCTCCTAATTTGCAATTTTTACAGCTGGCTAAAGTTAGGCATGTAAATTTGACCTTAAAATCATTTTTTTTGAGAAAATTTCAAAAACGAAAAAAATCCTACGTCTTAAAATGACCAGAAAAAAATTCTTAACAAGATAGCTTGAACACATTGAAACTGATTTTTGACTTTTGACATTCCTTATTTCAAATCGTCTTAAAAAAAATCGTCTTAAAAAAAACTCAAATCGATTTTTAATTTTCACTAGGTTTTCTCATTCTTAATGACATTTTATGTATTAATGTGAACTCCCGTAGTGGCCGACAATCTCTGGACCCGTAGTGTCTTTGCACCATCCGTGGTGTTGCATTTGAATCAAGCATATAACCGACGATTCATTATCAACATATATTTTTTCTATGAAAATATTATACAAAAAATTTTCTACTGTCCTATAAAAACAATTTTTTGAAAAAGTTTATAGAAAGTCATCAAATGTGAATAAGAAAATTAAAAACTCTCTCATTTTTGCCAATTCTGACAAACAAGTGCATAAATAACACGACTTTAGGGTTAATTTGAAATTTTAAAATTTGAAATATTTAACCGTCTCCAATTTGGATATGTAATCTGCAAAATTGAATGTTTTAAACAAAATTCTCTAGTAAAATGACTCTTAAAAATTTTTTGTGGCACGATTTATTTCTCTCTTTTTTGTCGCTACGCATTCTAATGTTATTCCTTATTTCGGAAGTTTTGGACTTCTAGAACTGCTCTATTTAAACCGGAGGCCAATTTAAAATGCAATAAAAAGTCTTAGAAATTCGTGACGATTTTTTAGGGGTCTTCCACTGATTGAGTAACTTTTGAAAAAAAAAACTAGCTACAGTAATTTGAAAAAGTACTCAAATTACGCAAAAACAATTCCAGGGTCAACTTTCAAACGTTTTCAAGACTTTTTCACATAACATAAAGTCCAGAGATAACAATCACGTGACGACAATAACTCCAACACAATCAAAGCTTTGGAATATGGCATAAATTAATCCTTATTTTCGAAAAATAAGCAATCACGTGACGTTTTTGGAAAATATTATTATGTTTTAAACTCTTGAATTAGGTGTTTATTGGCCCAAAAAAATTTTCGGCGTAATTTGATCATTATTTGTTTACTTGAACCGAAACCTTATTTCCTAAATTGATTTAAGCAATTTTTGAAAAAAAAAGAGTACTATTTTTATCAATCTTATTCCTTTAATATACGGTCACGTGATCATTTTGGGGCTATGGTGTAATGGGAAAATAGTCTTAAAATTTTTCTTTTATCCCGCTCAAAGGCTTATTTTGATGATTTAAAATTTTTTTGCAAAAATTAAGTACTGTAATACAGTAAAAAATTTCGAAAAAAAACGCACAAACGTCAATTATCCAAATAGTCGATCTATCACTTTGTAAATTTTTATTTTTACATGATTAAGGGTCCTAAATTGCGATTAAAGGCCATTGCACCACGGATGGTGCAAAAGACACTACGGGAGTTAACCATTTTGAACGATATCGTTATAAAATGATATCCCTTTATCACACTTTTGTTAATATCCCGGCCTAACTGCATAAAAACTCACTACGTTTGCTTATCAGGGCCGGGATATCAACAAAAGTGTGATTGAGGGATATGTTTTTGTGAAATTGGATTTATTTCAAATTCCTAGCTCGATTGAAAACATGCTTGTTGATCTCTGATTGATAAGTTGCTTCATTTGATATTCCTCCAAAACAAGCATTAATGGAGCAAAAATAATATAAAACGAAATCGTGAGACATCCGAGATCTAAATAACAATTTATTTTTATCTTTTCATAATTAAACAGAAAACATATTTAGTAGCTTTATCAAAGACAGGAAAATTCATAAATCTAGAAAGTTAACCCCCACTTCTTTGCAATGTTATATTACCCACCTGCAACTGAGTGTTTTAAAACACACAAGTATTTTTTACTTTTGAAACATGGCTACACTGCGCAGCGGGCCAAAAATTTGATTTGAGATTTTGATATTTATTTTTACGGTGCCTAATTTTTATGGAATCAAACTCTTCAAAAAGAAGATAAATACTGTTTTTTCCTTATAAAAACGGCAAGAGCGTAACCGCAACAAAATTTCAGTCTAAACAGACTAAATAATTTTTGAATTAGTTGAAAGAAACATTTTAGTAATTTGATGGAAACGATTAAATCATCAAAGGTGCGTAGGCGGAAAATGATTTATTTTAAAAAAAATGATTCAGTTTTTACTTCCGGAAATTATAAATTATTTAAAGGAGGAGTAGGCTTTTGCGCGAGGCTCCCAATAAATATGTTTTGACCACTAAGACGCAAAATTTTGAAAAAAGGCTTTTATTTGGTATGAGTATCTTTATATATTCATTCTTGAATTGCAAATATCAATAAAAAGTGATAAGAGATAAGTGAGGAGTAGGTGTTTTAGTGATTTTAGGGACGCCCACTGAAATTAATTCTTTAAGCGTAGGTTGAAGTATCAGATGACTTGAATAGTACTGACAACTTCCTCAAGAATTGTACTACGTATGTGGAGAAAAATTTATTATTTCTGAAGCCAGGTTTCTCAGAAACTTCACTTGAAAATGTGTAAAAAAGAGCCCAATTATCGACGCTTACTCCCTCAAGGGGATCGGTGCATTTTGACAGATTTGCATTTTCCGTTTTTTTTCTCTTGATGAGAAACTTTTGCCACTTCAAAATTTTCGGATAAAAATTTTATGAAAAAAAGTTGTCATTTTTAAGCTTACTTCGTATAATCTGATTTTCTTTAGATCGATCATTTTTACTTAATAAATCGTCTTTTGAAAAAACTCTCAAAAAACGCGCGTTTGCTATCAAAAGTGTCTAAATTACAGTAAATTTTTTTTTTCATTTTTAATTAATTAGTGGCCCTAAATCGGTTTCGACTAAAGAAGGGCTTCGATGGATTTCCGCCAAACCGTAGTTTCGTTGCGAAAATTAAGATTCAGAGTATGAACAAGAGCGAAGAAACAAAACAAGGACGTATTTGATTAAAGTAAAAGTGGGCATTCTAAATATTTTTAACTGATGATTCCAGAAAAATAAGTTCGAAAACACACAAAACCATGTCATTTAATTTTTCGAATAGCATATAAATAAAATGTGGTCACTTACGCAAAAAGATAAAGTGGCCATTTTGAAGAGTGTTTTTTGTTGATTGTAAACAAATAATGTAAAAAAAATTGAACAAAAAACAAGGGGTTTTTTTTAGAATGTTTGGAAGTTTTTTCAAAAATTTCTCATAATTTGTCGAATTCGAAAAGTTTAATTCGAACTTAAAATTTTCTAAAAATGCAATAATTCGAAGATTCTGTCGTTTCAAAAGTTGCCTGGATTATGAAACATTACTTTGATGGTTTATTGAGAAGAATATATTAACCCAGTAAAAAGTTTTTCATCAAGCGCCCATATCCGTATTTGTCAAAATGCACCGAGTCGGTGCCACGGACCCCCTTCAGTTGAACACAATTCTCCACCTTTTTTCGTTAAATAATATTTTTAACTCTAGTTCGTGAACAATAGCGATTTAATTAAGTCGAAATCTTTAAACTCAAACAATAAAAGTTTTTGAACTTAAAAAAATTGATAATGGATTATGATCTAATTGCTATCGGAAAAATGAAAATATGTTTCAGCTACGTCTTATTTTATGAAATTTTAAATTATAATTGATAAGTTTGGGCTTCTTAATCATAATGCGTTTTGAAAATAACCGTCAAAAATTCAAAAAACAGCAAATTTCAATATTATATAATTAATATTAAAAAAGTTAACTTGACATGTTTCAGTTTTTCACAATTTTCAAAAAAAATGATATCTTAAAGATTTGTTCACAGAAAAATGAGTAGACTTGAAAAGTTAGAAATCCAGAATGTCGGCAGAAACTTTTTAGTAAATTTTAGGGCTTTAACTTTTCATTTGTAATTGCTCATTTTGGAAAAGAGCGCGAAGTAATTTTCATCTAATTGAATGTTCAAACTTGAGCGTTTATATGAGCGTTATATAATTAATAGGACGAATATATCCGTTTTTTATTGTTTTTGTTAAGCCTGTACAGTATAGGTTAATATTAATTTTTGGAGAGTAAGTTAGTTGAGCAGAAGATTGTGCAAATAGAAGTGTGCAGAAGACTACGACTGACCAACGCGACTTATTGTCTAAATATTTCGCCTTTTATATACTTCCCTTAAAAGTATTAAACTCAACTAAGATTAGAACCCCTTCACAAAATATAATCCCCCCCATCCTGTCTTGTGCGTGTTTGTGTGTGTTCGTATAAAATACTTATTAAAACTTACTAATTTTTTCTAATTTTGTACGCAACATTCCCTCAATTTTTTTATTTCTTGAATAAGTGGCCTTCAGAATTGGGTTACAAATAAGCACTATCAACATTGCATATCCAATTGATACAATTATAGGTGATCTTAGCAAGAATGTCCATTATCCAAAAAAATATACATTCCAGGTCGATTTTTATATCGAATTTGTATTATCAAATTTTTATATTTTGCAAGCAAATTTAGTTGACAGAAATCATCAGTACAAAAAAAAATTAGATTTACGAAATATTTGTTTTTTTTTCGATTATTTTAATTGCTTGCGCATTGACGTCTTTTTTGTTTTCGTTCTGTACATTTTGTCGCCTTAGCAATTTTTGTCGCAGAAAAATAAGATAAAAATCTACATTTTCGACCAAAAATGTATTCGATATATAAAAAATGCAATTTAAAAATTTTGATCGAAATTATTTTCTGTTTTTCGGATAACAAAAACCCGTGACCAAACTTCGAATTTTAACTTCAGACACTCTTAACTTGCGTGGATTTGAGAAATGGAGTTGTACAAATCAGTTCCAACATCTAACATAGGCAAAATATAGGCGAAAATATAAGTTTTGTGTACTTTCAGTGGTGAATGAAAGTTTCAAATAAGCTGCATTAATTTGAGCTTCGCCTGATACAGTTCGTGAGGATTAAAAAATTTCGCTGTTTATTTCAGAAATTATTTGAAAAATATTTCACCCAGAGGGTCACAATTTATACATCCTAGAACATTTGTAACAAAAAATTAACTTTAAAATCACCAAAAATTCTTCCTCTGACCATATTTTAACGCGATTTTAAACTCTGGATATTGTCCAAATTGACCAATCAGAGCACATTTTTCAAAAGTACGCGTATAGTTTAGAAAGTACGCGTATAGTAAGAATTACGCGTATAGTTAGGAATTTTTTGGCGACAAACTTTCTAACTATACGCCGCACCCTGCTGTGAATGATATTTTCATGAATATTTTTTTCAAATACTGTGTTAATCACGGATAATATGTATTACGTATAATATATAACAAAGTACCTGCCCCTCAATCATATGCAGCGCTAGCCTCATCACACCTGTCGCGCCAGTAGTGTGGTACTTATATAGCGTCAAGATCGACGTTCACAGTTGTGAGTCAACCCAAAGAATAGCTTAAAGATTTATTTTAACTGAATTCACTCGTTTGTTTAACATGCAAGCATAACTTTGTTCATTCAATGTTTTCTAGATACAGGGAGGGGCAATAGCGCCGAAAGTTTTCGAAATAATTCGGTGATATTGGCACTATCGGACAGAAATATTTTTTTAAATGAAAAACGCGTTGGCGTTCGAAATAACGTGAGAATTTAAAAATAATTTTAATTGTAGAAAGAGTTTTACAAGTAAATCAAAAGAAGGAAATTCAAAATGTTTAGAATAACGAATTCCACCAAAAACAATCGAATAAATATTCAACAGAGAAGATTTGGAAAAGTAAATGTTGAAATATGACCTCATTCATGACGCACTCAAAGATTTTTTCGTAAAATTTTGGCGATATTGGGTCGGCAATATCGGGCCTCTTTTTGTGACTTTTAAATATTTGTTGTTTCATGGCCATTCAACGCCAAAATCACTGTAAAAATACAGTGAAAAAAGTCGACCGTTGCTTGATCAGCGATCAGCAGAGTAACAAAACAAATTGCAGTTCAAGACGCATTTTATAGCTCAACAAAAAAACTCATTAAAGTGCTAGTATCTGGCAATAATTATCGAGCAGCTAAATAATTGTTAACTATAGTTTTATTTTTCATATTGTTTGATGAAAAGTTTTTATCAACCAATGATAAAAATTTTTTTTGGCAAAAATGAGATTATGTGATTGAAATACAGTAGAAAAATTAACTTTTCTCGAACTTGGGAGCCCTATTAATTTTCTTTGGTTTCTCAAGTTCACAAGTGGTATACGATAATAACGATCACTTTAATTTAATGAGATAATTAAACTATAAAGTTAATCGCGATTTTGAATGTGGACTGGGAGCCGATATCTTCGAATTTTAGGATTTCTAGCTAAAACACTACCAATTGCAATATTGCCGAATGTGCCAATATCGACAAAAATGCCAAATATCGCCGAATTTTGTGAGATTTTATATTACAAATTACAATGTGGGCGTCATCAATGAAGTCATGTTCAAGATTGAATATCCCAAATTTACTTTTTCAGTTTTTATTTGATTGGATTTGGTGGAGTTAATAATTTTACGCATTTTTGTGATTTCCTTAATTCGAATATTCTGTAAAACTTCTGATAAAACTGAATAGTTGTTCGACATTTCGAACGCCTACTCGTTTGTTAATTTTTGAAGAATATTTTGTATTTCTCTGGAAAAAACTTTTGGCAATATTGCCCCCCTCCTTGAAATAATTAATTTTATTTTCGGACATTTTTCGAAGTACACGAAGTTTTAAGTTATTATAAAACTACGGGATAATAGATCTTATTCATTTAGCAACATATTATATGTTACATATCCTGTTCCAACACTCTTGAACCAAAAACGATTTTGTATTGTACAACTAGATATTGTACAATACGAACTCGTTTTTGATTCCAGGGTGTTGAAATAGAATATATTCGTCATTTTCAGAAAATTTTCATTAAAAATTAAAATTTTTTCATTTAAACTAAAACACAGTGTTGCTATCAATCACCATTCATATGTTATTTTCAGGCAAAAAAATACTTTCGTCATACATTTTTTCAAATCTTTTCTTTTTCAAAATTCTCTCTCTAATACCATTTGGAGATTCCTCCTTGATATCATTTAGTGCAAGCAAATTTTTCATTTCGGTCTTCGTGAATTGTACCGAAATAATCTGGCAAAAAGTTGTAATTGTTAAACCGGTAAATATCTATCAGGATTTTTAGTTCCCTTCGATTTCATTAGATAATTAACATTTAGAGTTAATCCCGACAGTTAAACTTTGGCAAAATCAAGCCTTAACTAACCAACGCAGAATAAGCAATTTGAGCAAATTGTCTTGATGTATTGGATTTATCAAACTTGAAATGTATCAAAGTCAATGAGTTGATAAAAGATCACAAAACTACATATGAATTTTTTTTTACTTTTCAGTGAAATTTTATAAACTTTTACACTCTGATCACTTGCTTGAAAAATTGAGAATGCCTACATTTTTTCAAAGAGATCTTTGTTTTGTAACAGCACTCTTGTTTATACTTTGAATGATAACTTTTAATTAATCGGTCATAAATTATGACTCATAATATAAATTTTTGGTCGGTGATTTATTCGCAGTATGTAAACTGCACAAAATCAAAAGTAGTGATTTCAACTGACATTATTGATATTGAAAAATATTTTTTGTATGACGTCATGACGCTTCACTGGCCTTTAAAAAATCTAGAAAAATTCATAAGTCAAAAATGGAAAAGTTATGTTGGCGGCCACTCGTCTGATTATAGATATTTTTTTTGAAAATAATCTTCATTTCATTTTTAGACTTTTCTCAAGACGGGATTATTAATTGTTGCCTGGCTGTCGTACAACCCAGTGACGTCATTCGAATAAATGATTTCAAATTTCAAGCATTTCAGTTAAATTTTTTTAATTCAGTGCAAAATACAAAATTGGCTTCAACCACTCCGTTAAATAATCGTTTGCTTCTCATATAGTTTTGAATTTTTGTTGCTTTTAAAAACAAAAATGCGCGACGAATTAATCTCTGATGAACATATATATACCTTAAGGGGGTAGCAGCTATGTGACAGATTGGTGCATTTTTTCTGAGTGAAAAATGTGAATATTTATTTTTTTATTTTGTATATTCAATAAAAGTGTGCGTTCTTCCAAACGTTTATATTTTTAATTTTTTTACATGACTAACTTTAACATGACTAAGTATCTGTAATAATATTAAAAAGCAACTTTTTATTGGAACTCCATTTCCAAGTAAACCCGATGTAGGTTTTTTAAGACAATATTTATAAACTTCAGACATTTATAAGTGTTATCATCTAATTAAGGGGTGAAGCATTTAGCTAATAGCTAGATTAATCAATCAATTAGCCTTTCACAAATCTTTGATATGGATTCTAATGAGCATACATGAAAATTATAATTAAAATAAGTCCGAAAGAGGTGAGACTATTTAGAATATTTTTTTCTGAATTTTTTTCGTTTGTTGGGTCTTATAAAAAAAGCATTCCGTTAAAAAGTTCAATCTTTGTAAAGAAAGGTCATCACTGGGTAGCTATAGAAAAATCTCAAAAAAAATAAAAAAAACATTAAAAGAGGTTAAGTTAATTCAGCGCTGATTAATTTTTATAAAAAACTTAACTAATTAATTAAACAAACAACTAAGATTAAAAACCATTGCTACTTAATTATCTTTGCTTCAATAAACATTTCATAAACCTTTATATTCTGTTGAAAGTTCAATCCTCAAAGCCGTTCTGTACCCTTAGAATGCAAATAAATCATAAAAATAATAATAATAATTATCAACATGAAAAATTTTGCTCAATATGAAAGTTTCTTTCTCCTGAAAAATGGCGAAAACAGCTTTTTAGGAATAAAAATTGACCTTCAATGGCGTTTAAATATTAAAAAGTGTCCGGAATTTTGAGAGAAATGACGCCTATAACATCCGAAATTTCATAATATTTCTATAAAAGTCGACAAAAAATGACAAATAAACATTTTATGATTTTTGCATGAAAAAGTTAAAGTGACTTTTTGTTACGAATTCAAAAATAAAAGTTTGAACTCAAATCTTTCCTGAAATAGATAAAAAATGATTTGAATGAGCTGATACACATTAATTCTGGTTCAGCTGATGATAATAAGCACAAATAAATAAACCAACTTATTATTTTCGTAAGTTAAATTGACTCCAATCTGCCATGTTGCTGCTACCCACATTAAACAGATTCCCTTTATTACACTTTGCTTAGAACGCGTAGTTGCCAGATATTTCTAGACTTGAATATACTAGAAAAATCTCCCAACTGCGCATTTTAAGCAAAGTGTAATAAAGGGATATTCAATGAATGTTCCTGCAAAACAAATATTCTGACATGACCATTATTTTTTGGCAAGAATATAATTGCCTTATTAAAAAAAAGGTTTTGATGGTCCCAGCTAATCCAAATTGAACTCGACAGCTCTCACTACTGATAACCAGGCTTTCAGGGAGGTCATTTTATAACAATGATTTATCATCTCAATAATCTAAAAATTAAATCTTCAATTTCTTGAAAGTAATTTCATGCAGTCAGATACATCTAAAAAAGGTTTCAGATGAAATTTATAGTTTGCTCGTAATTTTGAAATCATCTTTGAGCCAGTATACGATAATTTGAAAAATCATGTTCGAATAAAGAAGTTTTTCAGAATTAAAAATTTCCCATATTTTCTAAAAAAGAGGATAAGAAAGGGATACACCGGGATAGGGGGACAGAAAGCGTTGACGTGATCAAAAAGGATAAAAAATAGATAAAACGCGATCGGGGGATAAATTGGAGATCAAACGGGATTAGAGAGATAATATGATATTATTAATATCCTTATACATTTCTGAATTTTTCATTCCTAT
Organism: Oikopleura vanhoeffeni; assembly: GCA_004367855.1. Taxonomy (NCBI): domain Eukaryota; kingdom Metazoa; phylum Chordata; class Appendicularia; order Copelata; family Oikopleuridae; genus Oikopleura; species Oikopleura vanhoeffeni. The sequence goes on from SCLH01001408.1 coordinate 89,012, forward strand.
CCCATCCCTCACCCCTTAATTCCCCTCGGTCTATCCGGGATAAGACTATCCCTCTTTTTAGACTATCCCCCTTTTTAGACTATCCCCCTTTTTACTTATTTCTTTGTGGAGCATGCTGATAACCTAGAAGTGATCCGGCAGAAAACAATTTTTATGAAATTTAGTGTCTGACAGACTTAATTATCGAAATCAATTGTTTTCTTTCCGATAATGTGAATATCGATATCAACAAATAATTTTTTCTAAATTTTCATTATGGACAAAAAATTGCAAAAACAGGTATAAATGACCTGGTTTGAAACTCTAAATTAAGCGATTACAAAAACAACCCTAATCTTGGTCACCAGTATTTGTGAAGGCGATCCATAATTACTTAAGTATCTATTTGGCTTGAGACACATGATTTTTGCTATCAGAGAACTACGTGCTCTTTTTATCAATAATTCAGGTCGGCGATCACTTTGTATTGATTCTATAGGTCTTGAAGTAACCAGAACAAATTCACAGGGAATTATTCCTTGGAAGGTGACTCAATAAAAGCGATTCTAATTCATAACTTTTGAAATTCTTTATTTAAAATCGTCCAGCGAAAATATTATAAAAATTTATAATTTTTTCGTTCATGTTAAGGGAGTGGGTGTCGCTGATCTGGAACCTTTACGATGACTTTCCAGACAATCTAGCGAGAAAGATATTTGGAAAACATTTTAAACTTGAAGAATAATTTCTTGCAATCATTTTGAAAATCACAATAATCTGATATAATACCATCTACGCATACACAAAGACTTTCAAAAATTTCTTCAAAACCTATCTTTACCTCCAATTTTGAAGATTTTGCCATCATTCTTTTTCGAGATCATCTCTATCGCAATACGAAACTCTTATCGAAGTGTTGGTGTGATTTTGTTTTCGCGGATGTTATATCGAAAAAACCATTTTGACCAGGGTTGTAAAAGGGATGATCCCCGACTGAATTTTCCATCCCCATCCTTATCCTCAAAAAATTTTCCATTCCTATCCCATCCCATTAGTTTTTGAAATTTTTCAAACATATCATTTTTTTTTCCTGTTGCAGGCTGAGAGTTGAAATGAGCACCGAAATGCTTAAAAGTGTTTGAATATTTGAAAATAAACAAAAAAATAAATATTTTTTCATCAAGTTTCATTTTTTGAGTTTCAAATATTGAAAATTATAGTAAACTTCATATGCGTCCAGAATCAAGCAAAATCATAATTTATGAAAAAACCATGATCAGCCTTCAAAAACGTTTTTAGCTTTCATTTCACTTATGAACCGAAAATTTATCTCGAAAATTAAGAAAAGAGATAGTTTTTACGGAGCCCCTTAAACCCGTTTTTTGGAAAATTCCAAAACTCGTTTTTTCGTTATTGCGTTCAAAAAAATTAAAAAAATCCCCGATCAAAGATTATTATTGACGTTTTGATGACTCTGCAGAAAAATGTAGGTAAAATCTACAAAATTGCGAGAGTAGATATTTTTTTAATCTGATTTTGAAGGCCTATTTTGAAGTCTATGTGTATGCGTAGGTGACATAGTATAAGATTTCTGTATGTTGGACAATGATCGCGAGGGTTGGCTCTGTAAGTTCAAAAAGTTTTTGAAATATTACAACTATTGTAACTTAGCTAGTTTTGCGAAAAATGGCCTTGTAAAAGGCTCAAATCAGCGACACCCACTCCCTTAAATCAGACTGTTAGAAAGTCTCAAACTAATTTGATGATTAATTCAAGAGGAGAAAAAGGGAAAAAATGAATCAATTTACGCCCATTTTAAACAAACTTAAATTTGTTATTCTCCTTGTGAAAGCAGCTCTCATCCTAATAGGGAAAAATTATTCAAATATTTGCTTATAACTTTCACGTTTATAAGTAATAAATTTAGATAAATATTTTAATAGTACATGTTCATTATGAAAGAGAGTAGAGCAATTTCAGTTAGAACTCTGACAATGGTAATACTTGAAAATTATATCCTTAAATCACACTTATGTTAAGATCCCGTGTCTACTACTAAAACACACTACATTTCCTAATCCGGGACGAGATATTAACAAAAGTCTGAAAAAGGAAATTCGAAAATTATTTTTTAGAGCTAAAAAATAAAAAGTTTCATCAGCTTTTTAAAGGGGGTGCCAAAAGTCCTGCTGATTGGTACATTTTTCAGAGCGATATATGAAGGAAAAAATTGTGAAATATTTTTTTTCTTCAATTAAAGTGTTCATGTCTGCAAACGTTTATATTTTTAATTTCTTGACATGACTAATTATCTGGGAAATATAAAAAACACCTTTCACTGTACATCCATTTCCAACTAAACCCGACTACAGAATTTATTTCGAAGACATATTAATAAACTTCAAGACATTTTGAGTGTTATGCGCTGAAAGTCTTGTTTCAATTCTGCAATTAACAATTTGTTCGATATCAAAGTTCTTTCCATGAAAAATGGTCAAAAATGCCAAAAAGTAGAGAAAAACAACTTTTTTTGAGATAAAAATTGACCTTCAATTGCGTTTGATATTAAAAAATGTTCTGACTATCACAAAAATGACGCCTAAACACCCGCAATATTATTGAAAATTTTTCACCGCCATAAATTTTGAAAATTAGTGCCGAGTGGCACTTATCAAGTGTACAGCGAGTGTTAAAAATTCATTCATAGTTTAGAAATGATAATCGCGCGACCAACTCATTAGTTGACATACGAAGATTTAATAGATACAAAAAAAAAAAATAAATGATTCCACCTCATTTTATAAGGAATTCGAAAAACCACAAAATTTTAAAATTTTGGAACATGATTTGCGAAAAATTTTTCATAATATTCCAAAAAATTCGACAAAAGATAAAAAATAAAGATTTTATGATTTTTCAAACGGCTGTCAAAAAATATGTAGGCTTTTGAACAAAGAAAAGTGGCTTTTTTTTCGTTTTACCCACAAATTTAAATAAACAAACAAAAATAAAATTTGGACAAAAATGCGGAAAATTTCATAATAGTTGAATTTTTTGAAATTTTTTACGACTTCAAAAATGAAAACTCGAACTCAAATCTTTCCTAAAATGAATAAAAATAATTTTATCAAGCTGAAACATATATATATATCGGTTAAGCTAACTATAATAAGCATAAAAAAATATACTGACTTATTATTTTCGTAAGTTATAACGACTCCAAGTCTGCTGGGTTTATGGCACCCCCTTAACTCTGACAAAACTGTTATAATGATCAATTTTAGGACAGCTATAAATTTGTTTGTGATATATTCGAAAACATATCGTTTGTTCGAGCGCTGTTGATTCAAGCTGTAGATTTAAAATTTCAAACATCGACGAAACCGGAAAATTTGAAGTTTCTCCATCTCGGAGATAAAATAGTTAATTATGAGGAACTAATTGGAAATATTGGAGATGGTATCAGCGAAATTGAATTTCATGTGGTTGAAAATGTTTCTATGGCATATAAAAAGCTAAATAATATTCATATATTGACCAGAAATATTGATGAATGTAACAAAACTGCTGAATCTTATGGAAATCCGAGGTGAGATAATTAAGTCATTTTTTCTAATATTTTTAAATTTTTTGACCCGGAAGACAAAACAAATAGCATTTTCCAGTGTTCATGACATGTTTATGGCATAATGAGTCTAGGAAAAGCAATTTCCGAGAACTTTTTTCGGGAAAACTAATCTTGTCGCATTGTGTATGATCACTTTTGCTTTTCAGCAATGACCGTTTTGCGTGCAGTTCAAATCAGGCATAATCTAGATGAATTTGTTTTTTCTGACAATAGACAATGTTTTTTGACTTTTTGTTATCGAATAATATGTTAATGAAAATTGTCTATTCAACGAAACTCTTTAAAAAAACGAAACTCATTTAGATAATGCTGATTTATGGTGATAATACACAGTTTAATGAAAGTGTACACGAACAAAACCTCGAAAATTGTTTTTCCTAGACTAATCATGCAATAATAATAAGATAAGTTCCGTTCTTAGCATGATCATAGCATTGTTTTAGCACTAGATAGTTTTGAACGTTGAACCTTACGTTGCCTTTTCTTTAAGTAGGGATTCACTTTTTCGGTTTTTGTGCGGGAACACAATGTTTATTAAAAAACTTCCCTACCGTGTACACTGGACACGAGTTTACCTAACCCTAAATCTAATACTTTCAGCATAGGGTTATAATTAAAAATTATTTTTATTGAAAAAAACTTCCCAACCGTGTACACTGGACACAAGTTAACCTAACCCCCGATCTACTACTTACTCTCTCCGCATAATCAAATTCATTTTAACGTCTAATACAATTTGTTTTGAAGTTTAAAAATAATTAAATCAAAAGCTGGAAGTCTTAGTGAATGTTCCGGTAATTGTATTTTTTGTGCGGGAACCCCTGTTTGGCGAGTTTCGGTTTCCATTTTTTTGTGTGGGAACTTGCTGTTTTGCGAGTTCCGGTTTCCATTTTATGTGCGGAAACTCGATTGTCTGGCAAGTTCCGCTTCGAAAATAAAAAACCAGAAACCGCCAAAAATAGGGTTTCGGTTTCAGAAACCGGAAAAGTGACTCGAGACCCTTTTCTGGCTTAAAAACACATGCCATTTATTTATTTTCCTTCGTGTAAAAACTTCAGGAAAGATGTCATTTTTAAGTAACTTTCAAGTTAATTGTATAAATTCATAGTAACAATCGAACAAAAACTTGAGTTTGACTATCTCATAAGCGTATTCGCAAATATGGAATAATTCCATTGGAATTATTATGTACACAAAATCGCTTTAAAAAAAAATATTTATGATGCTCTCTAGCGACCGATTTGTAATTAATTAATCTTTAGTTGCTGAATTGTTCAATAGAAAGTCTACATTTCACTTTTAAGTACTCCAGCTAGACAAACTAAGCTTGCATTATTGTGATGACTTATTTTCCATGATGTTTATCTCTCATTTCTATAAATCTAACATTTTTCATATTCTTTATGACATTTTTTTGGTAAGTTAATTTGAACTTAAAATTGTTTTATCTAGATAATGACCACACAACAAAATTCTAAACGTGAATGAAAATTTTAAAAATTTATAAATAAATAATTAATAATTTTAGAGAACGTGAAAGATTCAATGATCCAGAATATCCTACATCGAAACGCCCTCAAGTATCGGATATGTCAGAAACTTTCAAATGCGTTAGTAGAACAACTCTGAACATGTCCGTTAATCTTAAAGAAATGGCCAAAGTTTTAAAAGCCGATAAAAAATACGAAAATCAAATAAGAAAAGAAACACAAAGAAGGACGATTCAGAATAATTTTGATGCAATCAGATACTGTTCGCCAACATTTAAAAATCTTGTTTTACTGAAAATTCCGATGAAGAGCTCTAAATCTTTTTTGCATCTGGTTTGACTGATAAATCTGTGCAGGAATTTATTTGTTTGAAAAAAATGTATCAAATGGATTTCATGTCGATGAATATAAAGGGCATCACTTGTTCACGGACTTTTTGTTTTAAATCGAAAACCTGGAAACAGTTATACTGTACCCATCTTTGATTTCATACAACAAACATTCTGAATGTTACATTCACATAGTTATAACGATTATTAAGCATCAATAAAAAAAATATTCAGTATGTGTTTTTTTTGTGCAAACAAAAAATAAACTATTCGGGAGAATTCTCGAGAATTATAGATGGTTCTCTCGGACACTTCAGATTCTGTTCGCATTAAAAAAACACATACATGTACTGTAAATATAAACAAAATTTAAGAAAAAAATAAATGATGTCTGTAAAATAAACCAAAACATCCCAAACTAGGATTGTAAAGCTGAAAAAAATTACTTAATGTATTCAATAATATTTAATGCGCTTAATTTCGCCCTCATTTATTTGTTGAAAACCTGAACTTATAAGCTGGAAAAATCCTCGCAGTCAACTTCAAAATTCTGGTCAAAGTTGAATCGCAGTTTAAGCCTTAAACTTTAAGTTTAAACTTTAAGGTCAATAATTGATGATTTCGAATAAAATATTTCATATAAAGTAAGTGGAAATTTCTTAATTTTTGGAAAATTGTCTCCGCGAACTGTTTAAATCCAAATCAATGTGAGTTATTCAAATGTATTTTAGATCAAGGGACAAGATAAATGTAGATTAAAACCCCTGAAATACCATTTTTTGATGCTTGACGAAAATTTTAAGAATATCCTTTAATGTCATCTGCGCACGCTCTGTTCTGTTAATTACAACCTAAAGTCATTTCGATACCTTGCAAACTAAAACAGGATATTCACAATCAAGAAAAATTTCATCATTTACATAAGCTAGTTTCTGATTGAACATCCGTAACCGTCAATATTGTCTAAAAAGCGAGATTTTTTTAGTTATTTATCAAAGAAATAACATTTGGTCGAACGATTTGTACTCTTCCAGCAGTTGAAAATTGTAAACCTTGATTTTCCGCTTTTTAACGACGATCACCGCCACATAGAGTCCTAATTCATTATTATACATGTATTAAAAATTTTAACGTACGAAAATGACTCAAAGCATCGCACTGTGCGATTCGCACAGGACATGTAATTTGTTTTTAGGATAAAAATTGTAATCAATCTTCTAAATCCGCTTAATTAAATTGTCTACGTACCGGGCTGAATGTTTAGCCAATAGTCACTGTTTTTCTGGGCCAATGAAATTTTATTTCAATATACAAAATATTTAATTATGATTAAATTTCGTTGAAAGTTGCAAAAAAAAAAGATAATTTTTATACTTCCGTGATTATCAAGAAAATATTTGAAATTTTGAGAGGTACTTTAACTTTAGCTTGCTCTGAAACCTTTCAAGTACGGAATCCGCCCTGGGCAAGATTTAATTTATGAATCAATTTTCTCTTTGATAAAGTTTCAGTTTTAAAAATATTCCGTAAAAAATGAATAATTTTCGAGATAAATTGTCTAAAGTAAAAAATGAGAACGATAAAAGAATCCGCGAAAAGGCTGCAAAAATTTGGTCAAAAGGAAAATCCGAGAAACCTAAAGAAACGCCTTCGGAACCAAAGCCAATGATGTTTGAAAGAATTTCTATTCCAAAAGCTAATATTCTTCAATTAGTCGAATCACATTCAAATAGAGGTAAATAGTTCTGCTGATTAAGGGGGTTGTGCGTGCTGAATAATTGTATAATATTTTAGTGTTACACATTTACGTAACCTCATAACATTTCAGCACTGAGCTTTTGTTTTTAGGCATCAATGGTTGTTGATTTGCACAAAAGGCTTGTTTTGCGTGCAGAAATTAATAACATTTTTGGCAGGTTAAAATAAAAATAAAATTTTAAAAATTAAGGTTTTCAAAATGTGACTATGTGGCTAAAATTGAATAAAGAACTTCATGTTTTGTAAAATTTGTATCTTTCTTAAATTTTTTGAATTTTCGGTTGTTTGAAATTTTTCATGGTCAGTCATATATGAAAACTTGTACAATCTATGGCTTTTGAAGTATTTTTTATCTAAGACTTGGGCAAATAGTCTAAAATTATGCAAGTTTTAATTTCAGGAAAATTTATGGATCAAATTAAATAAATTTTTGGTGTTATAACCACTGCTATTAACAATTTGACATGTTCACTATAGTCATTTTATTGTGCTGACAGGTGTATCAAAATACACATCAATTACCCTTTTATAAATATATAGAATATTCTCGAGTAAAAATATGCATAGATTAAATTTTTGACTTGCATTTTGAATTCTCATAAAATATAAAACACACATTTTTGCCAGAGAAAAAAAAATAAAGTTTTGAAGCATTAACACCGTTAGTAAGATTATTTTTAATTATATACTTGCTTACATAAAAATAAATTATAAAAAGGAAGAATTTTAATTTTGGGAAAGGGGGGGGTTTTTTTTTTCGGGGCTAGTAGCCAGGCTACGTAGACAACAAACTTACAAGTACTGTGGGATCATCTGTTTTTTTCGATAATTATAAAACTTATTAAAAAAAGATTTGAGTGTACATCTAATAATTGTGAAGAACTTGTCGCATTTAGAATAGAAATTAACACAAACTGTAATTAACCCCCACGTTTGTTGGCTTTTAGCGGACCACAAAAAGAAGTCACGTGGATTGCATCATTACAGAAAAAATTTATAAATTTTGAATAAACATAAGTTATCGTTTAAATTAATCGGAATGAAATTTTGAACTTGGAAAATTTATATTTGCAAATACTTTATAATTTGTAACTGAATAGCCTTAATTCGAAAAATAAAAAACGTTGTTTTTAAATTTTATGGATAAAATTGTTCACTATTATATTTTTCAAGATAAAATGTTTTTTTTCTTAATTTTCGAAATTTGGCAAATCGAAACAATTTCCAGTCACTGTCTTCAAATTTCTTAAGCCGATTATGACGTCTATCCCGTATTGCTGCAAACTTCCGCTCTTTTACCTAAATTTGACATTTGGAACGAGAAAATATTTAATGTTTTGAGCGAGAAAGGTAATTTATCCTAAAAATTGATAAATAAATGTTGACTCGGGATTTTTTGATCTTGTAGCCACAAATGACAACCGGTTCATTTTGAGATAAAAAAGACGTTTTGCTTATTCATCAAGTTAAATAATGAGGGAATAATTTGGATCAAGAATGCCTGATCTATGATTAAGGCAAATTTGGTTATTAGATAGCTTATAATAATTTATTATTATATTAACCTGCAAAGTTACAAAACACGAAATTCCAACAAAATAGCTGTTTGACATTTTTAATCAAATTTTTAAATAAGCATATATGTAGCATATATAATGAGGGGATGAATCATCCCGAATGATAGAACAAAATTTTTACTTGCAAAAGTACTATTTTAAATTGATTTAAGGGGGTAGCAGCGATGTGGCAGATTGGTACATTTTTTCGGAGTGATTTATGAAAGAAAAAATTGTGAAAATTTTTTTTTAATTTTTTGTTTACTTCAATAAAGTTCATTCTTGCAAACGTTAGTTTTTACTTCCTCAACATACTGAATATCTTAAAATATCAAAAACCACTTTCATTTTATACTCCATTTCCCAACTGACCCTTGAGAATATTTATGAGTCGAAATTATAACTTTAGCAATTTCGGGTTTAGGAGTAATTTAGTGATGAGAATCATAATCCATATGAAAAAATTTCCTTAATATGAAAGTTTTGTTTTCCATGAAAAAAAAAGAAAAACAGCTTTTAGCGAAAAAATTGCATCTTCAATTGCGTTTAAAATATTAAAAATTTCCTGCTTTGAAAGAAAAGTAGCCTATACAATCCGAAATTTAATTGAATTTATCGCAAATTGATAAATTTGTATTAAGTGGCGTCTCGCTTTTTTTGAGCCTTTATAGAATTAATTTATGATATATTTAGCATCGATTATGATTAAAGTGACCCAAGAATCTCTGGGCAATCATTTTTTTCAAAACAATCTAGACAAAATCTAACAATTTTCAAAATTTGATATTTTTTGCTTTACCCCGCACAAACGGTATCCACCATATCAGAAATTTTCATAAAACTGTGGAATATGAGCCAAACCGAAAACGATGCATACATTCAAAATATCGAAATTGCTAAAATCGAATTCTAGAACTTTCAATTATTTTAAAGCCAAAATGTTAACTATTTTCGATTGACGTGATTGGTAAAAATTTTGATTAGCTTGTAAGCCAACTTTTTTATCAGTCAAAATCTCAGCTATCAATTGTGTACTTTTGTCCATCAGACAACTTTTTTTCGAACTTTTCAATTTCCGGTTTACTTATATCATATTTATAGAATTCTAGGTGACATGTTAAAAAAATTGCTCCAACATATCAAGAACCTCACTCTTCCCGTACATTTGTTAAATTCAGGACGCTTTGTATGTGGGCGTCTAAAAGAGATAATTTTTGAGACGATAAATTGATTGAAAACTCTCGCTCAAATTGATTTAGAAAATATCAAGAGCCAATTCAAAAAATGGCCCAAAACATAATTAGGACCTCCACTTCTTCCCGACCTGTGTAAATTTCAGACGCTTTGGATGTGGGTTCTAAAAAAGAGAAGATTTTGAAAAAACCGTTTAGTGCTCAGATAGACTCACCACCTGTGGTGTGATGTAACAAGGTTGACTTTGAGATTGTAATCGTTAGACGAAAGCTAGATCTACAACGAGTATCCTCAAATTTTACAAACTGCCCTAATTTTGTCTGAGGCGTGATTGAAAGGTACCAGATTACGACCCACCCCTTAATTGCGTGCTCAATGCACAACCGGGTCACAAAGCAAGGTTATAAATTCGATCATAGTTCGGAACTATATTCGATTTGACTCTTCCATTCGTGAAATACGAAATCAAATAGATCTAACCAACAATAACAAAACTGATTCGCACTGATTTTTTAAGAAGAATTAAGGCATGGATACAAAAATTATGGACTTGATTGCGAAAATTTTTCATTACATTTCATAAAATCGACAAAAAATACCAACATGAACATGTTATGATTTTTTAACACATGTCCAGAAAATATTGTAAACAGCATGAAAAAAGTTAAAGGACTATTGTTTGTTTTAGTTACAGATTACAGAAAAAAACAAAAAATTTTGTTGAAAAATGCGCTGAAATATTAATATATTTTTAAAATTGTTTGAAAATTTTAACGAATCAAAAAAAAAGTTCGATCTAATCTTTTTCTAAATAATAAAAAAATATTTTGACATGACTAAATATAATTTATGCTATTCTGAGCTAACGATAATAAGCACAAAAAAAAAACCATCTAATTATTTCGAAGTTGATTGACGCCAGTCTGCCAGATCGGCTAGCCCCTTAAGGACAACACTAAAAATGGCAATACTTTAGCTGCGCAATAAATCGGTCCTAATATGTGATTTTAAAATTCTCTTAATTAAATCTTAGACATACAGGAATTAGCAACATCTTGTATTTACGCAAGAGGCACAGTGAGGGAATTGCAACCACATCTTGACAAAAAGCTCAGTGTGTGTCATTGCAACATAAACTAGTACTACATACTTTCCGATCTACAAAACGAACCATCTTTTGTGAAGTTTTAAATTATTTATTCGATAAATATCTTCAATACGTTTGAATGTATTTTGCGCAGTCTTACCGTTTTTGGCTGCATTCTCCGCCTGCCACTGCTGCCTTTACCTGGGATCCCAAAAAAACGAACGAATTGCCAAATTGAAATTAAAAATCTGGTCAAAATGCCTCAAACACTTAAAACGTCTCTACACAGAAGAAAATCCAAGCTCCCTTACTTCGGTAGATAACCGTAAATTTTCAGAATTCTATTGTTTCTGATAATTTCTACTTCAGTAGAAGAATATTCAAGTAATCTTTTTCACAATTTTCGCCGATTTTAACTTTACCTAAATTATCGCTAATAAAAACTTTAAGAATACACAGTCAGTCTTATAACTTCAAAGAAATCGATCAATGGAGCAAAACAATTTAGGAAATCAACGCATGGTCAAACCCGACCCAGAACCGCCGAGCCCAGTACCGCGAAAACCAGAATCCACCGCACAAATTTGAAACGATGCAGAAGTCTCCGTACCACGCGAAAGATTTAACTTTTGCGCACAAATCGAATGGATGAAATCTTGTGTTCTTCATTCATTATACCTGTTAGACCACACTAGTTATTTCAAAGTCACAAAAGAAAACTTCATGGGTATAAGTTATACACTGAGCATTATCAGATACGACTTAAAACTCCTTCTTGAGCATATATTCAGCTATCATTTTTCCACATTAATCTAAGTATGTAAAAATGTCAAAATACTTATCATTAGAACTCCATTTAAACTTAAACCGCCATGTAAGATTTTTGGAAAAGACGATTATATAAATCAGACTTATTCGGGTGTAATGCGCGTAATTAGTGGGAACATTTATCAAACATAAAATTCCTTAAATAAAGTTTTTTCCATGAAAATAAGAAAGAAACTTGTTAGGAATACAAATTACTTCAATTGCGTTTAAATTTTAAAAATGCTCAGCGTTCAATAAAAACACGTCATTACATCACGAAATTTCATGAGATTTGCGAAATTTTTTATATAAGGTGCCAAATGGCACAAAACGGTTTCACAAGCAAGTTTCAACATAAGTGTTGTAAATTAATAGTAGTCAAAACGATGCTTGACTCTCCATCGGTTGAAAAACGAAACCAAATAATACACAGAAATTCACAGTATTCGACTATTTTTAAGGAAATTCAAAAATCATAATAAAAAAATTTGGATCGTGAGTCCGGAAAATTCATATATTTTCTAAAAATGACAATAAACACTTTTATATGTCTTTTAGATTACTCAAATTTGAAAAAAAAATTCCGAAAAAAATCTTTGACAAAACAATTGTAAAATTTTAATGCTTTTATTTTTGAAATTTACGAGATTCAAAAATAAACTTTGAACTCAATTTCTGTAAAATACGATTAAAATCTTTCAATAGCTTGATACACATTATACTGCTTCAGCTGAACCAAAATCATGATATCAGCAGTATCTGAAAGAAATTAAAAATGGCCAAAGTACCTCAAGAGCACCGCTGAGAGCAAATTCAAAGCTTCTGTAACTATATTGTGTCTTATAAATAACATTCTGTATTCAGGAAGGTCCGAAAATGACACTTAAAATGTCCCAAACTAACCCACAAGAAGCCGCTGAGAGCAAAATAGACGAAAAATAAAACCTGATTTTTAGAGTAAATTTATACTCTGTTCGACAGAAAAGAGTTTCAAACTATATTTTCCCAAATGAAAAAAAAACACTCCCCAAATTTGTCGAAGGTGAAAATCCTCACAAAATAATTATAATTAATTTTCATCATCTCTTTTATCTATCAAAGTCTAGAAATAAGCCTCCAAGAATATCAAAAAAATAATCTCGGCATTCAATTTAGTTTTTTAAAAGAAATTTTTAATCATGCTTTATTGATAAATACAGAATGCGGAAAACATTCTTTAACAAAGTAATCTTTAACAAAATCGAAATTTTCAAATTATTTATAAACTCGTTGCTCAGTTAGCACAGAAGAAACTGATACAAAATTGTTGCGCAGGAAGAAAAATAAAATTGGAGTGAGGAATAGGGTTTCCGTTTTGCCAGTGCACTGAGTTACACTAAAAATCTTATGTGTACACAATATAAATCCTATCTTGAAAGTCATAGATAAGGATTAATTAAACTCGTGTCAGTTACACGTACTAAAACGACGCAAAGCTTTCTTGAAAAGCTAGGTAAGGTTGTGTTCCCAGGAAACAAACGACCAATATTTTTAACAAGTAACCATAGATTTTGTCCGGAGCCAATGTTTTGAAAGAAACTTAATAAAAAAATCTTAATGACTGATTTTAATAGAAAAAATTTATGTAATTTATGGAATTGCTTTTAACGGTTTACATGGATATTATATTTTTGCTTCGCAGTCAATCCCAAAGCTTTTACATCAAAATTCTTTCATCCTCTACAGTTACAATATAATATACTTTGACCGGCCCCTGGATAGGCGCCGAGGCAAAATATTTAATTTGCTGTCGCAATAAGAATTAGATCATATATTTATGGAAAATTTTTTCGAAACAGACCATGTTTTCTGTCATATTACTCATTGAAATTTTGCATGCCCTTATGACACATATCTTTGTTAAAAAGATGTGAAATGTGACAGCCACCGCAGGGGCCTGCCAGAAGCAATACGACTTCTCACGAACTAAGTATTCTAAAATCAGTTTCAAACATTTTTACAACACAAAAGTTATGACAACTCCATCATAACACATATAATACAGAAACATTCCCCGCAGGCCACGCCGAGACGGTAATCATTTCTTATTATGATTTAAACAAAGTTTTATAAAACAAATATCATTTTAATGATTTTAAACAGAATTATTTTTTTATGGAATTGCATTGCCGGTTACCATAAGATCTATTATGCATCAATCCTTGTTTTGACATCAAAAAGGTTTTCATGCCTAAGTGTAAACATAATACATACAACAGCCCCGGCAGACTAGGCATTACTATTGAAAATAAGGTCAAATAACAAAAATAAACTCGATTATATTTATGCGACAGAAAATATTTATCAAAATTTCAAATGTTGCCTCAAAAACGTAATTTCAACAGTATATTACAGTGAACAGTTGACTGAAAAAAAATTTTACTATCAATAATGATACAAAAAACCTTTTCTCGATATGTCTATAATCTCAGAGTAATTCAGTTCGTATTCATTGAAAAAAAAGCTACGTTTAAAAATCATTTTTTTGAAAAACCCAGCCTACAGAAATATCTATCATCCTTTCGGAACGAACTCCATCTTAAAACGTGCTTAACATCTCTACAGCGCGTTTCGGAATATCATATGTTCTCTAAGTGATTGTCCTTAATATCCTGAATGATACAGACCGATAAAAGTACGTTCATTACAAGGAACTTCCATATAATCTATTCAATATAATCACTGAGACAACATAGGGATTCGAACACGCCTATAAAGAAGTAAGCGTTTTTTGATATGGATCCAGCTTCCGAAAAGGATTAGCAATTGAATTTCGCTAGCACGGAAAATCAATATTCATATCTCCTCGATTTTTTCTATTGAAAAAGGTGGTATATGATGTAAATTCTACGAAGTATAGAACCAAAAAATAAATTCGATAGTTGGAGCTAGACAATCACAAACAAAACTTCTTTTTCCAACTTCCAATGTCATAATAATTATTCATGAACTTTGATGTATTTTATCTGAAAAAAATATTGTAAGAAATGCAAAATTACTTGCGAACAAAACATCTACATTTTTCGAAAAAAAATCGGCATTTATTTCCACATTTTTTAGGCCTGACATGCCCGCGTTTTGCCTCTAGCAGCTTTCGATGTAAAATTAAGCTCACCTATATCGAATCGGATTCCTAGTCGATTCCCCCCCAGGCCCCTGCGGCTTATTTTTGCTGGTTCTGGCCGCTTCCTGCTCCCTTATCGCATACACACTGTTAAAAACACTTCGTGTTGTTGTTGTGCGTTCACTCACTTTCACGCAACTTTATTATGACTATTTATTCACCATAGGTAAGCACTACAATTATAATTGACCTCAGCCAACTCATCATTTATCGGTTATATATGCCTATTGCATAAGATTATCATCACTGCAAACGAATCTAATGAAAGTTACCAGTGTTATACAGAAAATAAAGAATATTAATAATAACAGTCATTTGAAAAATACGGGAAGTCAAACTCATTAACTGATTATTACGTTTACAACTTCACATATCTAATCCGAAAATTCTACCTAACACAGCCTCTAGTGAAATTACCGGAAATTTTGAGCTTTTGAAATCTTGAGCTTATATGGGAAACTCAGACTTTTTAGATATTAAAAATGACGAAAATCCAGCGAACTTATGATAATAATCAATCTNAATTGACGCCAGTCTGCCAGATCGATGCTACCCCCTTAAGAGGACAACACTAAAAATGGGCAATATTTAGCTGCGCGAATAACATCGGTACTCAATTTTGACTTTTGAAATTTCTTATGAAAACTCTAGACTATAAGGGAATTAGCAACATCCTTTTTATATAACGGCAATGAGCAACAGTGAGGGCAATTGACAACACATTTGACCAAAAGCTCATGTGTTGGTCATTGCCAACAATAACTGTACCTTATAATTCCGAGTCTAAAAGCGGAAACCATTCCTATTTTGAATGTGATTTAAAATGTTATTTTTCAGTAAAGTACTTTCTCATACGTTTTCAATCGTATTTTTGCGCAGTCTTTAGCGTGTTTTCGCGGCATTTCTCGCGCTCTGCCGAACTGCCTGGCGTTTTACCGTGATCCCAAAAAATACGAACGAATGCCAATTGAAGTTAAACATCTGGTCAGAAATGCCTCAAACAACTTAAAAATCTCTACACAGAATAAAATCAAGGGCTTACTTTCGGTAGATTAACCGTAAATTTTTTCAGAATTTCTATTTTTCTATAATTTCTATTTCAGAATCGAAGATTTATAATGCTTAATCTTTTTCACCGATTTTTGCCGTTTTTACTTTACCCTAAATTTATCCTTAATAAAAACTTTAAGAATTACACAGTCAAGTCTTATCAAATTCCAAGCAAAATCGTGCAATGGAGCAAAACAATTTAGGAAATAATCGATGGTCAGAACCCGCACCAGAACCTGTCCGCGCCCCAGTCCGCGAAAAAAAACCAGAACCACCACCAGAAGTTTTGAAACCGATGGCAGAAGTTTCTCCGTATCCACCCCCACGAAAAGGTATTTAACTCTTTGGCACAAATCGAATGGGATTGAAAGTTCTTTTTTGTTCTTATCATTTATAACCTCAGCTTAGAACACATTAGTTATTCTCACATAGTCACCCAAAAAGTAAACTTATGCGGTATAAGTTATACCACATGATGCCATTATCAGAAACGACTTAAAACCCGTTTTTGAGCATATTCTTCTGATTTTCTCGCTGTGGCAACTTAAGGGGGTAGCAGCGATGTGACAGATTGGTACATTTTTTCGGAGTGATTTATGAAAGAAAAAAATGTGAAATTTTATTTTTTTTATCTTCAATATACATGTAAGTGTTTATTCTTGCAAACGTTTATATTTTTAATTTTTTAACATAACTAAGTATCTGTGAAAATATCCAAAACCACTTTTCATTGGAACTCCATTTACAACTTAACCCGATGTAAGAAGTTTTTTTTGAAGACGATATTTATAAACTTCAGACATTTTCGGGTGTAATGCGCTTATCAGTGGGTGAATTATTATCAACATGAAAAAATTTCCTTAATATGAAAGTTTTTTTTTCATGAAAAATAGAGAAAAACAGCTTTTTAGGAATACAAATTGACCTTCAATTGCGTTTAAATTTTAAAAATGTCCTGGCGTTCAACAGGAAACACGTCTATAACACCCGAAATTTCATTTAGATTTTTTTGCGAAAAAAATTTCTATAAATTGCGTGCCAAATGGCACAAACCGGTGTCACAAGCAAGTGTTGTAAATTACATCAGTAGTTCAGAAACGATATTCGCTTGACTCTTCCATCGGTTGAAATACGAAACCAAATAGATACCAGAAAATTTCACAAGTGATTTGGCCTATTTTTAAGGAGAATTCCAAAACTACTAATCAAAAAGTTTGGACCTGATTTGCGGAAAATTTTCATAATATTTTTAAAAAAGTCGACAAAAAATGACAAATAAACATTTAATAATTTTTCAAACAGCAGTCAGAAAATCTTTAGACATGCACAAAAAAAGTTAGAGTGGCTATTTTTTCAGTTTTATTCACAGATTTTAAAAAAAAATCCGAAAAAATCTTTGACAAAAAATGCGTAAAATTTTTATAATGACGGTTTTTTTTTAATTCATAAAAATTTCGAGGCCTTCTATTCCAAAATTATTTTGAGCGCGAAAATTACTTTTTGTTAACCTGCGAGAATAATTTCTCATACTCTTTATTCTGATTTGAAAATGATCTAATACATCGAAAGCTTATCAATTTTTTACTTTTTATGAATTAAAAAAAAGTCATATAACATGTCTCTAAAAACCAAAGACAATTTTTGTAATGCTTTGATTTTTTTTTGAAAATTTACGAATTCAAAAATAAAAGTTTGAACTCAAATCTTTCCTTAATTTGTACCCCCTTAATTTAAATAGATTTAAAATTATTTCAATGAGCTGATATGCATATTTGATCTGGTTCAGCTAACGATAATAAGCACAAAATAATAAACCAACTAATTATTTTCGTAAATTAAATTGACGCCAGTCTGCCAAATCGCTGCTACCCCCTTAACCGCTTAAACCCTCCCTCAAATTTTTCATTATTCAGCTAAAATTATCGAGATATTAACTAATGTGAAGGAGAAATACGATTAATTAAAAACGATTTTCTATTATTTTGGTATTGCCTGATAGATCGACCTTAGATTTTTATTCGGGTTTTCGAATTGGTACCAGCATAAGCCAGGATAACCAAAACTTTCGACCAAAAGCTCGTGTGTGACTTTCTTCAGAATAATTGTATCCATTTACCGGAACTTCCAAATTTTTTACCGGAACTAATCAAACTTTTCAATGCTACAATTCAAATGGTTATATTTACCAGGTCTAGTCAATAGTCTTTTGCGTGAGGTTTTTTTGGATGTGGTAAATTTAAAAAAAATCAGAAAAAAATTTTAACTGGTGGCTAGAAAAATACAAAAAACCCTTGGACTGTGTTCACTCATACTCTCCTGACCAGTTAAACCCCTTATCCAGGTTTCTCAGAAACCGCTCTTAAAAAGTAGTAAAAAACAGCTCAATTATCGTCACCCGCTCCCTTAATGCGGCAAAGTTATGACAAGCTTTATTCCCTGGATATATAGGGTCACTTGTTTTTTGACTTTGGTGTAATAGTAAATGAGTTTGGGAGATTTCGTAAAAATAAATATCCAGAAAAAAAACTATATCTGATAAATAAATTACATTTAGTCAAAATTTACTCGAATGTTTTTCAAAAAGTCTGAAAATTTTTTTAATGGAAAATAATTTTGACTATATACTATATAATAGGGTTTTACTATTTTGCAGCAATAGCCGGTAAGGGTACAAAACGCAGGCCAAATTCAAAGCATATGCGAAGCATTTGCTGCACCAAACGTATGGTTAATTTGTATCAGGAATATCTAAAATGACAATTGAAATGTGCCAAAGTGACCACAAGAGCCGCTAGAGAGCAAATTCGAAGCATTTGCTAGACTATTTATTTGTTGGCCTAATAAGTTAATTTGTATCAGGGAAGTCGAAAATGACACTAATAATTTCCCAAAGTGACCACAAGAGCCGCTAGAGAGCAAAATGAGGACAATATGAAACCTG
>SCLH01001408.1:164351-204153 GCA_004367855.1 Oikopleura vanhoeffeni
TTTAAGCGGGTCATATTCACTAATAAAAATGTTCATATCATGGTAGAATAGCAGTTTTATGCGGGTTAATGCGTTTAATGCAAAAAAATATTCGAATTTTGAAAATTCTAGATTTTGTTCTAGATTGTTTTGATAAAAATGATTGCCACCACGAGATTCCTTGGGTCAACTTTAGTCATAACCGATATTAATTTATCATAAATTAATTCTATAAAGGGCTCAAAAAACCGACACCTACCCCCTTAAGGGGGTTCTCATCGTAATCTGAGGCTTTAAATCATCGCGACTTGTTTGTAGAGGTAGGTTTGTTTTTCCAAATTAGTACCCTATGATGAAAATGGGTGCATCACACCACCAGTTGCTGACCCTATTCTCGGCGTGAACCTCAGTATGGGGAATCAGGGGGCCCATTATTTTTTGATCTCTAGCCCTTTTCGGTACCCACCTAAGCAAAGTATAGTGAGGACAATAAAATTCGATTGGCCAATTTGGGTACGGAAAGCACGACCCCAAAATTTAACCATCGAAAATGCGTAAGCGGAAAAATGATAATTTAAAAAAAAAAAATTCAGTTTCAGCTTCCGTAAACTTTTTATTTGCCTATGTCAGGTAGAATTTCATGGGCCACAATTTGTACTTAACGGAATTTCTTGCGCGCGATGCTAAAATCGTCAATTTAAAATTTTGACCATCATTTACACCATCAGGTGATGCCGGGTACCAAAATAAATGATCGCAAAATGTTCATCTCCGAAAGCCACCCTTATTAGGAGATTTGTAGATTATTATCTGGTTCCAGTGCTGTTTTAACTGCATAAAACAAAAAATTGCATCCAAATCATGCATTTCCGGTTTGATGAGCAATTTCTGTAACTCACCAAAATTCTTGAAATTAAAAATAAGGGGAACTTTCGGTGGTCTGTTCCGATATTCCGCCGGCAAAAATGATACTTCCCCACAATATTTTTGGTCTCTGTGTTTAAAAACACAGCGCTGCAGGTGGGGGTTAAAATCAAATCAAAAGTGACGGACGTTTCGTCCAATCAGAAACGTGCTTACAAAACTGACAGAAATATTTTTTCAAAATATATCTCCTCCTACAAAATCACCAAAAAACAGTATTTTTACCATATTTTAGGGGTCTCAATCAAAATATATCTCCTCCCTAAATTTTCAATTAATCTATTCGAAACTTACAAAAATAAGCAGCTAAAGAGTCCGTGCAGATCATATGGGAGAGTTTCGGCCATATTTCTTTCTCTGTTTTCTATAAATCGTTTTTCGATTTTAAAAAAATTCACAAATTTCAACTTATTTCATATAAAATTTTACCGATTTGTGAAAAATCAAAATGAGTGACTAAAACAGTTTATAAATTAGGGCAAATTATTCAAACTCGAAAAATGTTTTCGAAAAATGCACATCAATTAGCTCGTGAAATTTGACATAGATTGCCATACAGCAATTTATGGTTCAAGATGGCCTGCTAACATAAATTTACAATTGAAGGTCATAAATTTCCAAAATGACCCCAAATTTTTTTTTTCAAAATTTTTTTTTAATTTTAACCACATTTATTGTTTTGAAAATGAGCTGTTATTTGAAGCTAATATCTCTTTATCACACTTTGCTTAGAATGCGTAGCCAGATAGGAGAATTAATAGAAGAATAACATAGAAAATCGACGTGGCTACGCATTCTAAGCAAAGTGTGATAAAGGTATATCCCTTATTCACACTTTTGTTAATATCCCGGCCCTACTACTTAAAAACACACTACGTTTCCTAATCAGGGCCGGGATATTAACAAGAGTGTGAATAAGGGATATGGCTTCAGTCCTGCCAATAGAGGTCCGTGTATAAACCATATCATTCAGATCACTAGCGATGTTTTTCAATGACAAACTGACCTTTTGTTCCCATAATCTGACCAGAAAGCCAGCAAAATCTGTTCACAAGTTTCTGGCTGCTAGAATATCGTGAGAAAACTACACGCGAATCATAATGGAAATTAAACAATGGTGGTTATTAATGGATTTACAGGAGATATTTTTACGGTTGATTCGAAAAATGTTTACATGATGAAAATCGCAATTATTCTTAGAAAATTGTTTATCCGAGATAAAAAAAATACAAAGACGTCGAGGCTACACACTAGAATATATTACGTACACAAATGTAGCCAAATACTAATTTCTTAGTCAACTTCGAACAATTAAATAGTCAAATATGCACCTGTAGTTCCGCAAAACAAAATTTCACAATATAAAATTTATGATAACGGGCTATACTTACAGCTTAGTTTTAAATTTAAAAAACATTTAAAAATACTAACACAAATTATAAAAGCTCTCCAGAAAACTAAAAATATAAGTAAAACTTTTATTAGTTCAACCAGTAGTGGTATTATTTTTTAGTAATTTATTGGTTTTTCGGATGAACAAAACATTTTTTAAAAATGTTCATCAAACATAAATACGTTTTTTTAAAACCTGAAAATGAATGTTTAAAGTACAATGGTTTCACTTTTATAAGCCAAAAAATATATGTTGGCCGAAAATTGAAATTGAAATTTTCACCACTCGAAAAAATTTACAAAAAATTGTGTTCAACTAATATTAACTCCCATAATGTTTTCATGGTCACGCGTGACCATGACCCCTTTAATCGCAATTTAGGAATGTAGCATTTACAAAGTGATCGATCAACTATTTAAATAATTGACGTTTGTGCGTTTTTTTTTGAAAATTTTTACTGTATCACAGTACT
This sequence comes from Oikopleura vanhoeffeni, assembly GCA_004367855.1. Taxonomy (NCBI): domain Eukaryota; kingdom Metazoa; phylum Chordata; class Appendicularia; order Copelata; family Oikopleuridae; genus Oikopleura; species Oikopleura vanhoeffeni. The sequence goes on from SCLH01001408.1 coordinate 167,120, forward strand.
TATTTTTTGCAAAAAAAAATTTGAATTATCAAAAAAAGGCTATGAGCGGGATCAGAAAAAAAAGACATTTTTTTCATTACACCATAGCCCGAAAATGATCACGTGACCAAGGAATAAGGTTGGAAAAAATAGTACTGTTTTTTTCAAAAATTACTCTAATCAATTTTTGAAAGAAGTGAATAGGTTCTTTAGAAGTTTTTGAGATTTTTTTTTCGATTACACCGAAGTCCAAAAACGATCACGTGACCTTTCAAATTAAGAAATAAGTTTTGGTTCCAAGTACACAAAATTAGTATCAAATTGACGCCGGGAAAAATTTGTGGGCTAATAAACACATAATTTAATTAGTTTTGAACATAATAGATATCTTCCAAAAATGGTCACAATGATTCTTATTTTATAGAAATAAGGATTCATTTACTGAGAATATTCTAAACCTTATTTTTGATTATTTTCGTCACGTGATCTGTTATTCAGACTATTGGGTGTATTGAGAAAAAAGTTTAAAAAAGTTTTGAAGATATCTCCCAAAGTTTTGTTTTATGTAATTGCAGTACTTTTTCCAAAAATGACCGTATATTGTTTACCGTATATTCAAATTACCGTAAATTTCAAAGTTTCATTCTGTAGGACTCGTAAGTACCCCCAAAAGAATCGGTTGAGTTCGACTTTCTGATGAAAATATTTTAGAACTATGGGTCAATTTATGTACTGAAGGCGCCAGAGAGCAACAATCTCCTTAGTGAAAGGTTTTCAAAAATTTTGACTATTTTTGTGCTCTCTTAGTAACCGTTAGTTACATAATTCACTCATAGTTGCTAATATTTGTATTTTAGAAATCGTCGACCTTCTCCGATTTTTGAGCGGTTACTTACAAGCTTCTACGATGAAATTGGCCTTGAACCTTGTCATTAAAAATAGTTCTTTTTTATTTTTAAGGAGCTGATTTTGTGAAATTTTTAATAAAAACATGCAATTTTTTTTGTAGTTTCAGCACCGAAATTGGTGACGGTTCAATACTACAAATTTTAAAATGTCAAATTAAGCCTTAATTCGTATTACTTATGCCCTTAATTGTGTGAATCGTGCTAAATAGAGAGATTTTTATATTTTCTTATCACTATTTGATGCCATTAAATTATTTTTTTTACATTTTGTTTCTATACGATTGTAGCAAATTATTTGAATTACCATATTAACAAGTGAAAAATATATGTTGATAATAAATCTACGGTTATACGCTTGATTTAAACACCATGGTCACGCGTGACCATAAAAACATTGTGAGTCCAGAAGTAGTTTGCCATTGTAGGAGTTAAGAAAAGTCAAAATTGCCCGAAAAACTCGTAACTGATGGTCGGAAAACTACAAATGCCAGTAAAATTTGTATACCCGAAAAACTTTTACTCGAAAACTATCCTCTCCAATGTGGTCATTAAAAAGTACTACCTTACACTTTTAAGAATTTGCGCATTTGTTTTTAAATTTTCGGCTCCTTCGGCTCCCCAAACTTACAATTAAAGATAAAAGGTAAAACCTAGATGCACCACAACCCTTAAGGCAAATCGAGACTTGCACTTTCGCAACATACAGTCACTTTAAACGGTTCTAGATTGTCCTATTTTCCTCGAAACAAAAGTTTCGAGTCGGAATTGTCACTCCTCGAATTTTCGAAGAACCGACACACCGTTTTCGAAAATACGGTAAAATATATCAAAAGATACTTTCGAATAATAGAGAACAATCCCGATCCCTCAAGAATGAGGACCCTAGACATTGTCGCGGGGAAATCGGGTCATTCAATAAGTGATAATCTCACGAAAATGAATGCGAAAAAACCGAAAAACAAAATAGATACCACTCTAGAGATTTTTCGAAAAGAAACCAAAAAACAGCATACCCCAGAAACTGCAAAAATGCCAGATCTGAAGCTGAAACCCAGAAAAAATCAAGAAACGTTGACACAGATCAGAAAAATAGAATCGCTAAATAGCGTTTACACAAACCAGTGAGTAAAATTAAAAATCATTTTAATTTTTTTTCTATTTTTCACGTCACAAAATTAACTGAAAAAATATTTTTTCAAATTAAAGGGGGAAATTGTTCTTTTATAAATAATAAAAATAAGTAAATAAACAAGGGTCCCCAGTAGCTGAGTGGAAAATTGACGACCACGCAAACCAAGGGCAGTAAGGTCTAATCTCGCGGGCCCCAAAGAGGAATCGCCTGGGGATTAAGCTTACACCCAAAAAAGTCTCAAAAATACCAGAAAAATCATACTAACATGGGGACCCTTTTATATTTTATAAAAGCTTAGAAAATAGTAAAAAATTTAATAATTCATCTTAAAATATAAAATAAAAACTAGGATCAACCGAAGTGAGAACAAAAGGTGTAAAATAACAAAAAAAACACACTCTAGAGTCGAATTAAAACAAATTCACAAATTTAGAAAAGCACATCAGATATTGCAGAAACCAAAACAACGGAAAATTAACCATTGTACTTTCAAAAAATCTCATCTTCAAAATAACCAACAAATTTTTTCCGAAAATCCCCGGAGGGCTGGAAATTTTCATAAAAAATTATGAAAATATCACCAATCAACAATTTCCAAAAAATCAATACATTAAAATATGTCTTCTTTTACGGAAATATTCTAGGATTAGGAAGAAAGTATTCTCTAAAGAATCAAAAAATAGTTTTACAGCCAAAACACCTCATTTCAGCTTACAAAAATTTATAAAAATTTTTTTCCGAAAATGGCCCCGAAGGGCTGGCAAAATTTCCAAAAAAATTATGAGAAAAATTAAGTTAAAACACTTATTTTACAAAAAATAAAAACTATTTAATTCAGGAATACAGCAGCCACGTATCTAGAACTGGAAAATCTGCTATGGCAAACGCGATTAATCGGAATTTTAACAAAATGCAAAAATCCGACTCAGCTAGCCAGAGTGAACTTCGTGCCCCTGGAAACTTCACCGGATAACAATAGTGACCTCTCAACTATTATCCTGTTAAAAAATAGTGTCGAGACGCAAGGTATAGGAAAACCCTTCTGTCATGAGGAACTAGGAGGCAAAAAACTGAAAGAAGAAAATTTTTCAGAAAAAATGCGCCTGGTTAGCACAATCCTGGTTACATCAAAACCATTAATCCTAAAGCTAAGAAATTACCAGACAGGAATAACTCTAGAGTACGACCTGATCTTTTACACGGAGGCAACATCTAACGACCTACTCCATGTAATTTCCGTGCTAATAAAGAACCAACCAAACTTCTTTAACAAACCAGATACTGTAATTCTGGGGCTCCAAGAACAAAATGATATAAAGGTGAGAAAATTCACATTATAAAAGGAAAAAAATAGACAATATAAAAAATTATAAGAAAAGTCTAAAAAAATTCTCAAATAAAACTAGAACCAATTTAAAAATAAAAACTAGAACCAACCAAAAAATTACAGAAATATTCGAGTCTCAAAAAACCAAAATAATACAATGAATGCTGGGATAAAACCTCCCAGAAAATTAACAGTATTAATTTCATAAACAATAAAATACCAACTTAAAACATAAATTTCTTCAGGCAACAACTTTCTTCGACTCGGGAATGCACAAAGCACAACTCGGCGAACTAAGCCAAGAGAAATGGGAAACAATTAATTCGCTAAACAAGTTCAACGAATTTTTCTCAAGTACAACAAGGTAAATAGCTTAAAAATCTATATAATTATGAAAAAATTTTCTTGAAACACACTCGGCTCGAATAAAAACCAATTCTACGGCAGAGGGAAAAAATAATCTAAATAAGATTATCTGTATCCAATCAAATAACAACATCTTAAAAATAGTTTTCTAGCCACCCGAAAAACTACAATCCAAAACTGGTCGATTTTCTGAATACAAAAAATTACAAAAATCAAAATGGCCCACCACAGATTACAGCAGTAACAGTGGAAAAATGGCTTGTGGAGAAAAACTATTTCGAAAATAATGGCGTTCAACTAACACAACCCACTAAATTTCGCGGTATTTCGGACAATAACTGGAAACATCACGATGTTCCAGAAAAAATCGCAGAAAACGGACTAAAGGCGATAAAACCAATCACATGGGAAATAAACAAACCCACACGTGACACTCTAGAGGTTTTAATCGAGTGCATGGATAGCGCTAGAGAGATTCTAGAAATTGATCAGCCCGAAATTGACAAAAATAACACCGTCACCATCTCATTAGCCCTGGTAAACATCAACGAAGTGTCAAAAATTTCAATTCTAGAAGCAACGGCAACCCTAGAAAAAATTTTGGTTTCAAATCCTGATACCAAAAGAAATCAACTAGAAATGTTAGAAGAGCTACTAAAAATAGCCAACCAACTAATCCTAGAAAAATTGACAAACGTTATCTTTAACAGTAAATTTGGTTTACCAATCAGAGACCAAATGTTAAATTCTACCACAAAAGATGCTCACAGAATTTCCGAGGAAATACAATTCCAACTTAACCTAAAATATCCGTTCTTGGACCAAAAAACCATAAAACCAATAATGCGGGGAAAACTCGAAAATATCTTCACAGAAAAATCAAGAGGATTAATTTTCGATCTTTTCGGAAACCCAAAAAGGAGCAACAAAAGGGATGAGGAAATAAAAGCAATATTAAAAAACGGGATTATCCGTGACCTAACAAACCTCGTCAATAACCCGCTAAAAATTCTTCTAGAATTACCATTCCTCGGAGAGTCTTCGAAACTCCTAAACTACCTAATCAACAATAGGGAAACAAAAACTGTTCTAAGAAATCATGGTTTCAAGAAATGGACAAAAATACAAAAAAGTAAGCTAGAAATAGCTGACAAAAAAGTACAACATTCAATTCGCAATGCCAAAATAAACCCAAATGAGATGAAAATCTCCTTAGAAAAGTTTGCGTGTGAAAAAGTGAAATTCGAAAAACTGCCAAAAATCGAAAAATCTCTAGAGAAAAACGAATTCACAATAACGAATTTTATGAACAAAATTCGAAGCCTAGTCAATTACAAACAATGTAAACAGATGGAATTAGACGAAAATGAACTAAATCAAATCGAAAATATCTCGCCAGATTTGGTGGGAAATAATGCCGTCCAAGATTATAAAAGGAACAACATTTTCGACTCGGATACGGTCAATGAAATAATTGGGACTCAAGAACCAATTAATGACCTCACACCCCTCATAAGGGTTATAGCAAAATTAGATCGACAAACAAACAAAGATCTAAAAACCCACCTAAAAAACTTTCTGATAGAAACACCTTTAGAGACCAGGCTATCCTGCTCAAGAATCTCAGAAACAACTAGAGTGGTAAACAGTTTCATGGATAAAACAAAACTCTGCTGCTACAGAGAACCAGAAAATGGTTTCTGTCTGAACAAAACTATGAGGGAAATTTCTCCCTACTGTCAATTGCACACCTCGCTCAATCATTACCTAATGAATGGGAAAACCAAAAGCAGTAATTATTGCTTTAGTTGGGCAAGAAAAGCAATAAAACTAAAAACAACGATTCCATCAGTTAACACTACCGGTTTAAAAAATACCCCACCAACAACACAAACGGAGGCCATAGAAAAAATAGAAAAAATCTTTCTAGAAGAAACCGAAACACTTCTTAAACTATGGGACTGGCTAACCGGTAACTGGTCACGGCTAAAAAATAAAAATTCACAAAACATGGCTGTCCTAGAACTAGAAAAATTCATGACCTACAAACCCCATAACTCTAGCTGGCTGGCGGTCATAATGAAGGTAAACAAAATCCTACTAAACAGAAATACCGGAACTGTAAGAAATAACGGAAAACTCGCCCAAAAAACCATCCTACAAGATTTCATAAAAAACAAAAGGGATGAAATTAGAAATCAAGGATGGGGCACATTTGGAAACCAAAATTCATGGCCAGACATCATAAAATACAACTCTAGAGCATCAGATGATGAAAATAACTTTGACCCCTACAACCCCCTTAGCAACCTTATTATACCAACAGATGGTATCAATGAGCCACCAATTATCTCGCCGGGGTCTGCTAAAATCGCAAAATATCTAGAACTAAATATGACAAAAAATCCATCAAAAATAGTTCTCGTCATGACCTTAGACTGGTTTACCGAAAACTGGCGAAAACAGCCAGTTTATAAAATGAGACCAAACAAACCAGCAATCCAAAAGTGGCCTAGAACACAGGCCGAAAAACAAAAATTTGGCCAAGAAAGAAAATTGTATTCGAACGTAGCCATAGTCGACTGTAGAGAACCCGGAAATGAGGAAATCCTCACAAACGAGGAATTCTTTAAAACGACAAACTGGCAGCTATTGGCTGAATCAGAAGGTTTAAAAGAAATCACAAAAAATTTTGACGAGTCAAAAAACTGGCTAAAAACAATACTAACAATTATCCAGTTAAACATCACCCGGAGCGACAACTTTAGCCACATGGCATCGGCGCTAGTGGGCTTCAATGACAAAAAAGTCGAGGACTGTGTGGAGTCGGTATACTGTAATATCGAACTCCAAACCAAACATGCGTGGATAAACAAATTAGGGGAATTCGGAATAGAGGTTACAAATATTTCGCCAAATATAACGATAACGGCAAACTACCTCAAAAGTACAAACTTTATGAAGGACGAAATACCCGACTTCATGAAAAATTATGACATAAAATCATTGTCAGAATTAAAATCAAGAAAAAATCTAATGGACCAAAAAACGTGCGAAATAGGCGAAATTATAAAATCACCTACAACAATATTCACGCCAGGAACCAGATTAAAAAATTCCACGATATTAACAAAATTCAACAATGTTAAAAACGATCAATTTCTCCCAACAGGTGTTAACACAGACGTCATTCACGTGGCAGTAATTTCAAGAAAAATAACCAATACTGAACACGTGATCGAAAAAATAATCCCTAGCGACAAAATGGGGTCCGTCATAACTTGGGATACTATCTCGAAAATGGGGCACCCAAAATTCATGCCACCAGAAACTCTAGAGAACAAATCTAGAGAACACATAAAAATTAAAAACGCCGTAGTCGACTTTTCAAAAACTATATCGAAAATGCAAGTTAGGCATAGAAAATTAATCAACATATTGACAAATGAGTCAAAAGAAAATGCGAATTTAATGTCAGAAACAAAATGGGATGGGGCTATAAATTGCGGTATCAATAAGCCTGAAACAAAAGAATATTCCCCCTTATTGGAAACTTTTCATTACAAATACACAGAAAAGGGGCAAGTCTACATTTGTGAAAATAAAACAATCATTGAGGTAGCCAAAACAGCCGTAAAAATACATAATGAGGCCAGAACAAAAAATCTCAAACATAGCCCAGGCACTACTCTAGAGAATTGTTTCGGAATAAGATTCAGAATGAATCAAACCGATATCGGCCTAAAAATTGAACGGGCCGAAAAATGCGCAACATTTGAATACCAAAATGGCGCCTCTTTTAAAACATTCAGCAGAGCGCGTACACTAGAAAGAGGGATTGCACATATGGGATATAAGAAAAACTCACCACATGACAGAAAACACCTCTTGAAAGAAAATTATAACCAATCAACAATAAAATGTGCCCAAATAGTAGCAACGGAAGGCACAAAAAATTCAAAAGAAGCAATCGAAAAATTCAATGTGTTTACAGATTACCAGAAATTAGAACAACTAAAATCTGAAACCTTGAGCTTCTACAAATCATTCGAAAAACTCGAAATGGAACAGAACTCTAGAGAGAGTTTACTCCAAAGTCAAGAATTTGAACTAAAAAAATTAGACTCAAAACTTGACAATCTTTCGCAAAAATTAAAACTGAGAAAGAATAATACCGAGTCAATCCCAGAAGTGATTACAGAAGAATGTCAATTCCTAAAAGAATTAACAAAAATAAAAAATATCGAAGAGCTAAAATCGCTTTATCAATATTACGGTCCCAATTATTTAATAACACCAACAATGTTCGACCAAATGACTGGAAAATTCCCAACAGTCTTCCTGAACAAAGACAAAACAACGATAAAAAACATCTTTTATCAACTTTGGGAAAATACCACGTGGGAAAAATTAAATCTCTCTAGAGTCGGTCCCCAGATCTCAACAGAAGACCTGAAAAACGAGTTGTCGAAATTAAAGAAAAATTTGCAACAAATAAAAATCAGCAAATAAAAAAGGTACGAAACAAAATCTTTATGCCTGGAAAAAAATCCAAAAAACTATTTCTTTCTTAAAACTACCCCAGCGATAAAAACACAAAAAATGTTAAAATAATCAAAAAGTAACACAAAATTTAACATTAAATTTTAGACAAAAAAGAACGGGCAAAAGTCAAAACCGAAGTAAAAAGTCACGACAAAAAATATCTGAATATAATACTGTCAAAATCACATTTAAAATAAAAATCAAATATTCCGAAGGGAATCAACAAAACACCCTTATCTTAAATTTAGCAAATTTCACAAAAACGCAAAACACCATGTTCAATATAAAACGTATCGCGATACAAACTATATTCGAGCAACAAAAAAGTCTTTATAAAGACTAAAAAACCAAAAACGTCCCAAGTTCAAAAATTATTTCTAGAACAACCAAAATCAAAAAATATTTCGGCACAAAAAATTCACAAAATAATAATCACTTCAAAATATTTTGAGATAGAGATAACAGGGGAAAGAATAATAACTATCAAAAATTAATTCGAAATGAAACCAAATAAAAAAATACCAAAGGTAAAATTTTAAATTAACTAGCGAAAATTACCAAGCGCGCCAAAATTCAGGAATCGGTTCTAAAACTATTTTCTTCTCTAGCAAAAAATAGCCATCGAAAAATTCTCCCCAGAGGTCAGCGAGATCACAGAAACTGGGGCTGAAACCATTCCCCTAGACCAGACGCAAGGCGGGTCAAGTGATGCAGAATTTTCGGAAGAAGGGACTCTAGAGGTTAACCTCTCAGAGGACGGCTCAACAGAATCGCCAAAATACGAAGAAACAACAAATAGCAACAACGAAGACATAAGTGAGGTAAAAACTTTAAAAATAAAGTTAACAAGAAAACCATCTTTAAATTTTTTTAATAAATAATAAACAAACAGCTAATTAAGACGCTTGATTTAGGCTAGCCTATTTTCAAGCATTTGTTACCCAAGGAAAGCTATAGATTCACATAAAAAACTTTCGCGAAAGCTAACGTCAAATTTTTACTAACAATTCTTTTTTTCCAATCTAACCAAAAATTCCCGAAAAAATGTTTTTCACTCTTTCTTTGCATCACTAATAAATATCAACAATAAATAAAAAATAAATTTTAAGGCGGAAAAAATTGCTGAAGCAGATCAATACCTAATCAAGGTCCCTGACACAAAAGTGGCAGACCCCCCAGGAAAAATCCAAAAAACAGACTTAATTCTAGAAGAGCTGAAAACAGTTGAATTAGAAATAGTCGAAATTTTGGAGAAAAATTACGAAAGCAGTCTAGACTGGTCTGTATATACAGACAACTTTCAACGTCTGTCATACCTGAATTGCAGACATGTGGCAGGCAATTACCTACGTAAAAAATACAAAGGTACCCCTCAAGAACTTCAAGAGTTCATAACAGGGGAAACCAACTGGGAGGACCCAACTTTCAAAACTCTCATCGAGAGTATGTCAAAACGAGCAAAACCAACTCAAATAACTGACTTGGCCACTCTAGAGACAAAAATCGAAAAAATCAAATCCTCCACAATTAATGTGGAGGAGATGAAACAGCTCTGTAAGCACTATCTTAAAAAAGATATGAAGCCAATTCTGGCGGAGGTAAAAACACTTACAGAGAAATGTAACAATTTCGAGCAAAAAATAGCGCTCCTAGAGTCAAAACTCAAAAATACAAACGCGGAGCTAGAGAGCGACGACGACAAGGACGGCGCTAAAGAGCAAAATAATTCACGCTCCAGAAGTCCCACGCCAAAAAGAACTTCAGGCTCCGACGAGCCTGATGACGAAGAAAAGGGTATTGACAAATACTACCCAATCGAAAACCTGGATCTAACTCTGTTTTTGAAAAACACTAGAGTACCAAACGAGGACGAAATGGCCTACCTAAAGGAGGATTTTTATAGATCATGTGGGCCAGCAACACTAGAATTTTTTCTCATCTATGAAGGTCTATGGGAGACCGACAACGAGAAAACCTTCAGACAAGGTATGATGCCCCTGGTCAGACCAGTAATGGAAGAAAACCCAGAATTAAGAGTTTTACAAAACTCTAAATTTAGAGGCCTTCTAAACCTACTAAACCAAATCCACAATCTGGTAATAATACCAAGCCAAATAAATCTATCCACGGTATACGATTTAATGACAAAAATCGGGCTCAAAACTAAGGATTATGTCGGCGAAAACTCTAGAGTCTATAACATGGTTAGAAACAACATCCACAAGTTAAAACCGGACATGAAAAACTCTGAAATCCTCAAAATTTTGCACGAGTTTATCCCAAAAACTCTAGAGTCAAACTCAAACCAGCTTTTTAACGGGGAAAGTAGAAACTTCCCTGAGAGAATGATGGACTGGAAAAACGTGAGAGTCAGCGTTAACGTCCCAAATAAAATTCGCGAATTTGCCCACTCCGAAAACCCTCTGGTCACAAAAGATGCGATAAAAACCTTTTGGTACAAAAATACCTTACTTGGCAATCAAAGACTCGAAAAACGAGATTTTGATGGACCTAGCACCTCCTCCTATAAACCATCAACTGAGGAATCCGCCAAAAGAGCCTTAAAACGCACATCTTCCGGGCAAATCCAAAATAACAGATCACACGGAAGTAAAAAACGACCAAGAAAATTTAGTAACGATTATTAAAACCTTAGATTCAGGCAACGATCTGAGCACTAATGACGAAATGGAAGAACCCTTCATAAAAACCAGCACCCCAAACGGCACAAAATTCCTTAATAAAAAATCCTTCCTTTCTGCTTTCGTCAAAAAAGAACCGGGTATTGAAAGCGATGACGGAAATCTGTCATCTGACGGAGATGATATTCTAGAACTTTTGAAACAAGCCAACAATAAAAAGACTAAAAAGTCAATCACAAAATTCTAAACATAAGCAAAAAATTTCAAAAACTCTAGAGTTGAAAAATAGTCGCTTTCAATAACCGGCACAAAAAGGGCCTAAAAACTAAAAATTCCGCCATTATCAACATTAGGAACACATTTTTTAGCACAAATTCCAACAATTAAAAAACAGTCTACCAGACAGGGGAAAAACACACAATTTTTAAATTTTGTGCAAAAATTCACTGCCAGGTGCACTAAATCTCTCTAGATGAAACAAAATAAACGCCTAGTAAAAAACAATAAAACTTGACTTTCATTTGCTAAAAGCACTTTAAGAAGTAAAAATAGAGATAAAAAATAAAAACACAATGAATAAATTTAGCAGCATTTTCAAAAATAAAGCCCAAGGATCCGAAGAACATTTCGAGCTACTAGAATGGCCGAGACCAATCCTAACTACCCCCTTAACACACGCGCAGGTGAAAAACAACGTGTTAAGGGAAAAAGTGTTTACACCTATACTAATAGGCGAATACGAATCGTTTAAACACAGCAGGATAAATTTTATTAATTGGCTGAAAATTTGCAACGTACCCGAAATAAACGCGGACAGGATAACTCAATCCACAATATCGCTAAAAATGAACATTAAAATGTTCGGCCATAAAATAAATAAACATTTATTAAAAAATTGGGCAACTACCATAGACCAAAACTGGCCAAATAAGTTACCCAGAGATGAAAAAACCGGAAACACAATAATAAAATTACCGGATAAATATCAGGAAATTTTATCAAATGAATACGGTCACTTTCTTAAAAATAAGGAAACAGCATTGGCTTTTATTTTAAACAAAGAAATAAAAACTTTTCTGAAATTCCTAGACAAAAGGTCATTATATGACAATTTGTCTGCAATTATACGAATTTGCTGGCACGCGAGAAAAGAGTTAGGTATGTGGTCGAGAACCTGGTTTGATGAATTAATACTCACAATTGAACAGGTCCTGGACCCAAAAAATAATTTGGCCAAACTCTCTAGCGGAAGATCAATATTATTACAAAATAATATTTGGCTTGAAAACCTATTACCAGAAAAAATACAAGTCAAAAATGACCAATTTGGGAAAAACATTCCGGTCAAAAAATTGTCCCAAATAAATCTCACCCGGAGAAACCAATTATCAAAAAATTCGGATATAAACTCCGAGCCAGAAAACACGCTAGAAGATACCAACGTACAAAATACTAGATACGGGGATGCCCCAAAAAACAAACCAATCCCGTGGGAATATTTAAAAAATGCAAAACAGGCATGTGTAGAACACACTTACTGAAAACAGTACAAAAACAAAACCATTTTATTATAATAAACCATATACTCAATAAAAGGACGTCAATAATAACGAAATAACCTTTTCAGAATGAGCTACTCTATTACAAGGAAAAAACTCGAACACGAAAAATCGCCCGAAAAAATACCCGACGAATTTGAGGGGAAATGCGCTTTCATAGAAAGGGCACCTAAAATAAAATTCAGAGACCACAGCAAAAACTACCTTAGGCCAGACTATACATTTGAGGAAACACCTGAAAGGGCAGCAGAACTTCAAAGGCTTGAAAAGATAGAAATCGCCAAACTTAAAAAATTAGGACTTTACAAAACTGATACAGAAATTAATCAGGAAATAAATGTTTTAATAGAAAACAAATCTATCTCTAGAGAGGAGAACTTTCTAAAAAATCCTAGCGTTAAGGCCACAACCCACTTAAACAAACCACTTAAATGGCCCCTTACACACAAAGAATGGCTAGGCTATTCTCACATTTGCCTAAAATTAGTGGACAAACTAAAACGTAACCAAATAACGCCAAATTGGAACCTTGTTAAATATCGGGCAGAAGATAACTTCAAAGCCGGAATTTTTCATGAGTTTACAAGCATCTGGTTGATCACAATTAACCAGCTACCAAACGATAAAATCAAATATCGTAGTTACACACTTATACATCGAGGCCTAAGTTTATTTAGAAACCAAGCTAACATATCATGTAAAAACGCCTTAAAATATCGAGATTCAGGGAAACTCTGTACAGGTACCACCCTAGACTATCAAAATTTAAAAATAAGCCTAAAACTGCCGAATGAACTACGGTCGGGAAAAAACATTAAAATATGCGGCATAAGAGACAAAATTACCGTAAACTACCCAATGCTTAGGTCATCTTGTGGAAAATTAAAAATTCCGTTTTTCCAAGAAAATAGCAAAAAGACTAACTTGAACGCGGGGAAAATAACCGAACAGGTTCTGGAATGGCTAACAACCGGCGCGATAAGCTGGATAGGGCCTGAGGGGGAAGTAGAGAGTCCAATCCGAGCCGGATTAGTATTAGCCACCAACACAAAAATGACACCTGAAGGTGAAAAAACCAAATTTCGCGTGTGTATGGACGGCGGACCATGGACCATTACAAAAACCCATAACCCCCCTTGCCTTCTAAATACAGTAACAGACGTTCTGCTGTTTATAAAGCCAGAACAATTCATGTCAAAATGGGACGACAAATCGGGTTTCCATCACCTTAAAATGGATCTAGTCTCTAGAGACTTTACCCATTTTAAATGGGGAAACCAGATTTTTCGGTACAATGCAGCAGCATTCGGTATTGGTAGGGTTCCTGCAGACTACCAAATGGCAAATTTTGTCATTGTAAATTTCCTAAGAAAATTAAACATCCCAGCTTTTTTATACTTAGATGATCGTCTCATCCTAGAAAATGACATTTCGGAAAAATCTCTAGAGAATATTAAAGCGGGAAAAGAAGCGCCAAAAAACGCACTTATAGCAAACCTACTAATGACCTCACATGGCGGCTACATTTCAAAGTCTAAATCAACTTTCATATGCACACAGAGAATTGAGTTTTTAGGGGCAATTATTGACTCGAAAAAACAAACTCTAGAGATTCCCGATGAAAAATGGACAAAGTTTAGAAAAAACTTATTACAAATTCTCTCGCAAAAAATTGTGTTCTACAAAGAACTCGAAAGGTTGCGAGGTAGAATGTGCAGTTTCTTAATAGTAATAAGAAACATGCAAATGTTCATCAGGGAAATCACTAGAGCCCTAATGGAGTCAGAAGAAAAAGATAACCCCTTTATCTTCATAAAAAAGCCCCTAAGAACTGAATTAGAATTATGGAATTCTGACGACATAAAATACGTCAACCGAGTCAGACCATGGCTACACGATACCCCTGAACTAATCGATATATCTGTATACACAGATGCTAGCGGATATTCAGGGGGATGGTATACAGAACATGACGGGGAAAGTTTCTCATATTATTGGGATAAAAAGCACGCTAACCTCACAATAGCCACAAAAGAGGCTTTAGCCATCTTACACTATGTTGAAAACCATAGACATAAGCTCGAAAACAAACGAGTTTTAATGAAATGTGACAACCAAGCGGTTTTTCACTGCTGGGAAAAAGGCGCTAAAGAGCAAACTTTAAATAACGCGATCACAAAAATAACCATGCTGGCCATAAAACACAACCTACACTTAAAAATAGAGTGGATCCCAACGACCATCCAATTAGCTGACGAGGCCTCAAGGGTGATTAACCTCAACGAGGAAATAATAAACCCAGAATGCCTAGACTGGCTAAAAATTCACCATAAACTCGCTTTTACTCTTGATGGTTGCGCTACTTTTAATAATAAAGTTTGCAAAAACTACATCTCTAGAGTAAAAGAGACGGAAAATGTGTGGACAAATTTCCTCACATATGTTCCAAAACAATCAGATATACTCTACATTTTTCCGCCCAAAAATGCACAAAATTTCATGGCTAAGCGTATCTTTACATTATACAAAAATATGAAATTCGCGGCAATATTTCATATTTTCGATAATGCACCTTATTTTTTACCATTTAAGCCAAAAACATCAAGAATAGTAGATCTCACCAAAAAATTTAAAAATCCCACACTAACACCCTCTAAAGAAAAAAGCGAGTTATGGGGTTTTTACGGGCCAAACAAAGCTAACCCTAAAACTATAGCTATTATTAATAATCCAAAAATCTGAAATCACAAACATTAAAAAACCATTTACCGAATAAAAAACTAATTAATAAAAATTCTTTGTACTTCTTAGAATGGTCAGAGCAGCTAAAGCACTTAAAAGGAGAGCGGTAGAGGTGGAATTCAACCAACTCCGCTTAGAGTACTTAAGCGCTGGAATTAAAAACAGACCTATCTACCCGTATGGTTGTATCAAAAACGATCAACCTTTTTTCTCAAATCTGAGAAAAAACGACACACCGATAAAAATAATCGGACCAAATGAGGAAATGACCACATTTATTGTAAAAACAATTAATAAAGGTGTAACACTCATGAGGACATTAATTCTCAGCGACGAAATGAATTTTCTGGAAATTAAGTCTGTAACTAATATCATTACGACTTATCTGCCAGAAAATTCACGGGACAACGAAGAAATGATGACCACCCCCTTATGGTCAAAATTTGCCAGAAATTTGTCACGCTCCAACCGTCGTACAAGTATGTACAGACTGACACTCGCCGCTCAGGAAATGGGTAACGAAATGCCAGTTCTCGCAAAAAGTTGTGACCGGCTAATCAACAAAATATACAAGCTGATTAAAGGCGAAACTGGAAAAATTTTCGATGCCTGTGACAGGGCAGAATGGGCCGCAGGACTCGAAAATAAACCAAAAAAGTTCATAAGAGTGGGATCCAAATATCACACAAAACTCTAGAGTATAATGAGTTATTAAAAATTTAAAATTTCTTGCATTTCAAGAAACAATTAGTTAACAAACTTAAAAACTGAAAAAACTTACGTATGTAAAATAAATAACACAAACAACAAAACGATCATTCCTTCAATCTTCCTTTCACTAAAAAACTCTATAGAACAGGATCATAAATAATTCAAACGAAAAACGTATAATTTATAACCATATAATTTCCTAGAATGTACAACGTCGAAAAGTAAAAATTCCACCTACGCATTCCCAGATGAGAAAAATAATAATAAAAATTATTAAGACTAAAATTAACAACACAAACCCTCAACCTACGCTTTCCCAGCTGGAAAAAGTATTTCAATAATACCAACAAATTTCAAAAAATTATTTTCAGCCTACGCTTTCCCAGTTAGTACTAAAACTAAGGAAAAATCAGCTGTCACCTGATAATTTGGCGGGAAAAAACAATTTCTCATAAATTTAATAAAATAAAGACCAGCTGAAAAAAGTCGTAAACACATTTTTGCGATAGTCTCTTTCCCCGACCAACAGCTGGCATATAACCTAGAAATAAAAACAAAAGTTTTGATTCATAATCGGAAATTCCGAATAAATAACCATTTAATAAAAATGTCAGAAAGTCACGGTTTTTCAATTGACGAAAATGCCATAATCGAGAATTTCGATTATGAGCCAAATTCGGACGATACCAGTTTCAATATACCAACAATAGAAACTGAGTCGTCCGTCTCAATTTTCACAGTATCAGATAGTGGAGTCTCATCAGACTATTCAATCTATACAGTCGAGTCAGAAGAGGAGACTCCACTACCAGCAATAAAATGCTGGGAAGAAGTTTTCACACTGAACCCAGTTTTCGCTAGAGAATACGCGGAATACCTCAAAGAAAACATCATAGACATTCCTAGAGTTTTCTTTAAATTGGTCAATGACCAACTAGATTACATCAGAAAACTCTAGAGAATAATCTATAACAAAAAACTTCTGTCTAAAATTCACTGCCAACACTATTTTAGATCAAATAAAAACCGGTTTTTTTCAAAACCAAAAATCAAAAGTCCAAAAATTCACAAAAAATAATTTTAAGATATCATAAAAAAATAAACATTTTCTTATATCAAAAAACATGGAAATCGGTTACATTGAAAATGACACAGGCCTCGGAAATGAGGAACCTTCCTCGTATGACGCAATCCTTCGCCTAGAAGAGGAGCAAAAACAGCGAAATATAAAATCATTTCGGCCAATTATTTACGAAATGGTCATACCTAAAGAGGTAGCGATCGCCCAACAAAAGTTGGAAAATATCGGCGAGTCAAAATTCCATAAGGAAAAAGCTCACGATATCGCCAATAACATCAAAGATGCAGAACGCGAAAAAAGAGCAGAACAAGCGCTAAGGGACGAGGAGGACGATTTAGAAAAACTCCTCGAAAAATTCCATTCCCTTAGCGAAAAACAGGAAACGGAACCTGGCTCTTTAAAACCAAAAGAGGTCACTTTTTTGAAACAGACCGACGAATCTGCGCTAAAAAAGTGGCTAATTGAGACCCGATCTCAAAGGCAATCGGTGTCAAAAAATCGGGTCACGCTCAATACCATACGTAGAGGTATGGAACAGGACCTCAAACTCTTACGAAAAACCTCCACCGGTAATAGCTGGAGGTTTAACGAGCAGACCGGTAGGATGATTGCCACCTATAAATCGGCTCCTAAATACGTCCTACAAAACCTAAAACGCTCTCAAGAGGACATCGGCCGTGATATCGCAAAAATGTTTTGCAAATCAGAAAGCTTAAAAAAGCTTAATATGGTCGATGTCACAAAACTCTTGAATGAGTATAAGGAGGTATGGGAGCCTGAGGACTCAATGTGGAACACGATTGCAAAAGCTCTAGAGAATATTGAAGCTAACAAAGCTGATATCTCTAGAGTAGGGATCGTCCAATCATGTTGGGCCATATTATCAGTAGAAAATCAGTCCTTAGCACAAAAAGCTATGGACGTGATTTTTAATAATACCACCACCACTTACGAATTCAAGCTTCCCGCAAAAACCGCTGAACGTACAGAAAAGGTTAAGCAGGACGGAAAAGGTGAAGCTTTTTTGAAGAAAAAGCAACAAATCCGGGACCATACTGTGAACACCAAATTTAAAAATATTTTCAGGGAAAATAAAAAGCCAGGGGGAAATAAAAAGAGTTACAACGGTAACCGGGGAACCTACAAAAAAGAAACCCACAGATCGGATAAGGGGGAAAAATCAGCCAAAAAACGACCAGTAGAAAAATCTACTGGGTACAAAGGCAAAAAGGAAAATTTCATCCAAAATTTTGACCCAACTAGAGCCAAAAAATCAAAAACTTCTTTCACAAAAAAGGAAAAATAATAAATCTCTAGAGTTACACCCGAAAAATTTCAAAAAAATTTATACCACCTTATCAAATAGCCTAAAATAATGGAAAAAATAAAAAATATCATTTATACTGCAAATAAACATAATCTGGTTTAGTTGCCCTAAAAAGGACATTCATATCATAAAATTCATAAAATAACAATTTTTAGAATGTTAAATATCGACGAAGTAAATACAAAAAACGTTGAGGAATTTTCTAACAACAGAAAGACTCTGTTAAAATCTCTGGTTAAAGCAAAAAATTTTGACGAGAGTCTATTATCAAACATGATAAAAAACTCTAGAGGAAGCCTAAAAAATCACCTATTAAAGTTCAAAAATTCAGTACGAAACATTGAACAAATCTGTGACTTGGCAGGCGTCATCACAATTGACGCGACGGAACTAAGTGAGGTAGAGGGCGCCCTCATTAAAACCCTGAAAAAACAGAACAGTTAGAATAACTTAAAATGCAACCTATTTCATAAATTAATATTTGCAAAAAAACTTTAAAAACCCTGATAAAAAACAATAAAAATTCTAAAAATCAACAGAAACTAAACTTGTAACTAGTAAAAATATTTTCTAGAATGAATACAAAAAACCTCGACAAACAAGATAGGGTTTACAACGTAATCAAATACACGCTAAGCAGATATCTAAAAAATAACAAGGTCAAAAAATGGATAAACTTAAACCTAGAACAAGTTGAAAGTTTCGCCAAATACTATATTACAGGGAAAGAGCAACAGTGTATTTCAAAAAATATCACGCTCAAAGGATATGTAGTAAAACAATTCCTCTACTATTTATTTAGGGTTATAGAAGCAGAAACCGGTAAACAATTACCAAAGATCTTAATCTCTAGAGTGACCCGAACGGTTAAAAGATTTGCTAGACCAATCCTAGCAAAATACCCACAAACAAAAAATAGAGCTAAAACTTTCAACTTGAATATAATCGCAAAAGCTATAGCCCTTTCTTTCGAAAAAGATACAACTATAGGATATGAAACAGCGTTATGCCTGAGCATCACCTTTACAACGGGATGTCGTTTATCAGACGCGTTAAACATTTTCAGCAAAGATATAAAAATAGTTAAAAATAAACGTGGAAAATTTATAAAAATAATGCTGAGAAACAGCAAAAATAACCAGCTAGGCATAAAGGCAGAACAACTAACATACAAAACTGGAACAAAAAACATAATAAACCTAGAGAACGATATCAACAAATACTTGACAAAAGTAGATATTAAAACAGATAAATTATTTAATCTAAATTCAACAAAAAATTCCAAAATTAAACAAATTACCTATCAATTCAAAAAACTGAGCAAAGAGCTCAATCTCAGACACTCACTAGGGGCGCACTCGGGTAGAAATACCATGTTACTTTGCTTATGTAAAGCAGGCGTCGATGACGAATCAAAAAAGATAAAAATGAGATGGACCCCAAATAGTAGCATGGCAAACCACTATAGAGGCTTACTACTGGAGTGTTCAGAGTTAGGAGCAACGGAACAACTCTCCAAAATAAATTTCAACACCACCGAGTAAAAATAATCAATTATACATTAATCTAATTAACATATAAACCATCATATATTTAGAATGACTGGAAAATCGGTAACGGCGCTAGAGGATAAAATCCTCTTAAAAGAGATTCTGGAGGACCTTAATCTCTATATAGAGCATTTTATAGGGACAGAAAAAATTGACCTCTTAAGAAGCAAATTAAGACTTCTGCACCAAACCTTACAAAAAGGGGAACTAAAAAGTCTAGTGAGAGGGGTACTAACCTATCTAAAAAGATGGACCACGAAAAAGGTCTGGTTACGGCTTAGCACAATCATACAAATGTATACGGCCAAGAACCAGATTAAATCCCTGAAAAAGAAACGAATTATTGAAAATAATCGTTTCGTTAATCATGGGGAAGTCCTAGCAATCCTCAACGCCCCAAAAACTCTAGCGATCAAAAGAGAATAAAATTATAAAACAAACACCATAATTAACATACTGAAATTAAAGTCTAAAAACCCTTAAAATCATAAACAATTTGAAATTAAAAAATTAATCAATTGCACTTAGCTCCGCATAATCGTTCATAAAGCAAAAATCTAAAATTCTAAAAACACAAACTATTCTAGAATGAATGAAATCTATAAAACCCTGAGGTTAATCTACTCAGACACAGGCAAAGGGTACTGCGAATGGGAAAATAAGATAGTCTCGGTCGAAACAGCCAACCAAATAGTCATCTCTCTAATAAAAAATCTAAACGAAAGCATTTTCGAATTAGAAGAAAACCATGAAATTATGATAAAAATACATAATCAGCATGACAAAACTCTAGAGGACGAAAATATCCTAAGATGGTGGGACGAAACAATGGATTTTCCGATTTATTCGGAAAATACTAAACGGCCACAAAAAGAGATTTTCAACCTACACACAAAATTGGTGTTTCCACAGACACTATTACTTATTTTCGCATTAGCCAATAGACGACTCAAAAAATAATACACCGAAAATTGACACCAACGAAACTGCGCGAAAATATAAAACTGAAATTATTATTCATTTAGTTTTCAACGAGATTCAATGAAATTATAAAAATAATTCGTTTTTAGAGACAAAACCAATCAAACCGAATTAGGATAATGAGCAAAAATAAAGGACCAGACGCTGAAACCTGGAACCTAAATAGACTAAACATCAACACCGACATTATGCTAGGTACACCCACTTTCAAAAAATTATTGAAAGATACCTATATCTTAAGCGGAAACGAAGCAAACCTGACAACAATTCAGGCGTGTCTGAACTACCACTATAGAGATATGACTGTACCTTATGGACAAATAAAACTGCTATCTGGAAATATAGAAAAAGCTCACATCAAAAAATTCCAATGGTATTCACTAAAAACCCTCAATCTCTTGATCTCCCAAATAGAAAAATTCCCTATAGTAAAAGAAAAGCTTAGAAAAAACTCTAGAGAATTTTCAGAGCTAGAACAAATAAAAAAGGAGATCAAGAAATTGAACGGAAAAATACTAGACTCAGCTGGACCAAGAGGTAACAACGAATTAGAGATTTCAGCGGTTATCTTTAAATTGGCATCAGAAAAACTCCCAAAATCGGAAATTGAAAACGAGTGCAAAACAATTTTGACAAAACTAAAATCATTTTGGCAAAATGAAATCTACCTCGAATACATAGAGGTAAAAGACTATTGTTTTCGACTAGACCTAATATGCACCACGAACAATTTCTGGTTAAATAAAAAATCTGAAATAAGAGAAATTGTTACTTTCAACAACCTCACCAATGAATTTAAACATCTTTTCTTAAAAAATAACTCGGTATTCACGGTAAAATCAAATACCCTTACCAAAACAAATTGGGTAAACATCAAATACTCCGATAATACAGAAATCGGAAAAGGACGAGAGGAAATTTACCTCATTCTCAAAAAAGATAAACCCGCTGAAAATCTTTTCAGCCATTGCGACCTCTAGCCTTCACCTGTCCTAGCTAAGAACTTTAGAGAATACTATAAACCCTGTCAGAAAAATAAAATAAAAATAATTCAAAAAATCTCCTTCTCTATACAAAGTTTTATTACGCAAAAAAATGGCAGGAAACAAACGAACTTATGAAACAAATATACCCAAAAAATGATTTCGATAAACAAAAATAAAAATATTTTCGAGTATAAGAAATCAATTTTTACAAACAAAACATTTTTCGAGATATAACTCTAGAGTAAGATCAAGGTGGAAAATCAACCCCTTCTGAAGCCTGCATCATGTGCATCAGGTCCAGAGGCGAAATGTGGGGAAAAAATCGTTCATATGCGGCTTCATGCTCTAAAATGAAACTTTTTAGAGCAGCCCCTCGAATTTTACAGGGGTAGCTTATGGCAAGCTCGCGGTAATACAGTAAAAGGGAATCAAGTTTACCACCTGGATCAAACCAACCTAATCTCAGAATTAAATTGTGGTGCACAGATGAAGTATCCTTATGAATATAAAATTTGAGCATAACACGATAAATAATAATGTTCTCTTCGACTTTAGCAAGCAAATAATTGTAGTCTACAGCCGGAAAAACATATCTTCTAAAACAAGCATTATATCTAGCTTGAGATTCAATCTCCCGATCAAAACCTACAGCACCAGTTTCACGGAAGTGATCTATCAAATCGTATGACATGGGAATCCCATCCACATTCATCGAATCACGAGAAAATCTTGACATATTAAAATATGTAAAAAATAATCTCTAGAGTTATACAAAATTAATCTTTTTTAAACAAACAGATTTTGATATGAAGGTCTGACAAATTTGCGCGGGACAAATGAGATTATCACCTGACCAAGGACCAATAACAATAAAAATTATTCTATAAATAATAAAAGTCTTCAAATAATAAGCAAAAATATAACGCTAACCAGGGAAACCAAAAAATTAAAATAATTAAAACCACAAAATGAAAAATAAAAAAATAAGAAATAAAATAATGAAAAAAATACTAACTATAATAAATAGTGGATAAGTAATGGTATAATATATCTTTAAGGTACTTAAAGAAGGTTTCTCTAGAGAGCCTTTAGGATTCGACTAGGAACCTTTACGTAAGATAAAGTACCAGGCCAGCAGCACCTCAAGATGACTCTATCACCACACTTTATCTACAGGTGTGCTGGCTGTTATGGTACAAAAGGTAAAACCTAGATGCACCACAACCCTTAAGGCAAATCGAGACTTGCACTTTCGCAACATACAGTCACTTTAAACGGTTCTAGATTGTCCTATTTTCCTCGAAACAAAAGTTTCGAGTCGGAATTGTCACTCCTCGAATTTTCGAAGAACCGACTAAACACCGTACCAGAGAATACGGTAAAGTCTCGAGGCCCCAGGGACGAGATGAGCCTTTGTGGAACAAAGGCTCGGATACTTTTTAAGTCACCCGCCCACCAACCCTACTAAAAAGTACCATAACAGTCAGCGCACCTTACTGCGATGACTCTATCACCACACTTTATCTACAGGTGTGCTGGCTGTTATGGTACAAATAGTAGATTTCTGGTCAACTTGACATCTTATTGGTCCATGAGCGATGCTCAAACTTCTCTTCCTTAAAATTGGAGGTTTTAGCGATGTTCAAAGTTCTTTTCATTATAATTGTAGGTTTTAGGATAGTAGGTTGAAACTAACTCATGATAATATTGTTTGTCTGAGTAAGATATTTTATTTCGGTTAACCATAAGTGTAGTGAATCACTACTAGTGATATTTGATAATACCTCATGATAACGCGCAGGTAGGTAGTATCGTGCCTTTCTAGATTACCATTGGCGAGCAACGAGAAGCTTGGACATGTGCCCTCAGGCTGCCCTTCAAATGTTATCTGGTCGGACAATTAACAATTCCATGTAAAAACTTCGTTTTGAAAATGCCTAAAAAAGAAATTTTTTCAAACCCTATTTCAAAAATTAAAAGAAAAGCAGATTCTGCCATGTTCAATGCATGAGCTGAAAAATGTGAAAATAACACAAGAGCAAGACTTTAATAGAGAAAACCACATCAAATTTTCTCTCACTTGCTTATCTCTGGAGAAATAAGTAAAGACCAGCCAGATTTCCCAACTTTTTGTCAGAAAGGTTCAGAGGCAGAAATATCTTTAAAATCCTGGTGCTACATTTCATCAATAAAAATTTTCTACCCTGATTGGGCCGCGGTTCAATAAGCGTGGGTGGCTCAAAAGCTACAATTGACTTTTAATTGCGCGTTTTAAAATGGCACAATTATAGGAATGAGACCAGAAATCTACTATTTATAATGTTATTTGTAAGGGCTTATTTCATTAAGCATAAGTCTTTACGATGCCGCAAGAACGGTTTTTGATAAGTAAATCGTCAGCTTTATTTCAGTGGTATTTTCCTTATAGTTAAGTCGTCAGATCGAAAAATTCGTTGATTTAAAATTTTTCCATGTTAACCCCCACCTGCACGAGATGTTCTACCCCCACTTGAGTGTTGCACGAGAGTGTTTCAGAACACCTACATAGTATTTGCTTGGTTTACTGACCTTAAAAATATACTTTTCGATTTTGAAATTAATACTTATGGTTTCTAAATTGCAAGATTTCAGTGGTTTCAAATGAAAAATATTACGCAAGAGGTGTTGTGACGCCTATTTTCACAACCAGGTGGTGCCGTGTGTGGAAATTAATGATGCAAAATATTTTTGCTTGAAAAACTATCCCTATAAGTATATTTTTTAAAAGGGGTATAATTTTAAACTATTAGATTCATATTTGTCCCAAATTTGTCAACGAGCATAGACGAAATAGCTCTTTCGCCACACATAGGTGGCGCGCAACGAGTGTCAAAATTCAACTAATGCCTCCAAGGTGTATTCCACTCTAAGAAACTATACCTAGTAAGGTACATTTGTAGATCATCATTATCTTGTTCCAGTAACTAGTTTTTTAACTGTCATAAAGGGGTTGGGCGTCGTCAATCTTGGTACCGATCTCAAATCGTTTATAGGTCTAGCCTTCGACTAACGATTGCCATATCTCAAACTAACATGTTACATACACATCCACCAGGTGGTGAGTAACTATATCTAAATACACTAATAAACAATTTATTTAAAAATCTATTTTCTTTTAGACTCCACATACAAAGCGTCATCTCAAAATTTACACAAAGTAAGCGGAATAAATGAGAACAAAAATGTCATGAGAAAGAAATTTTTCAAATTTTGACCTTTTTTATTACTAGAATCTCACTTGAACGCGACGATTTTAACAGTTTTTCGATTTTCAAAACTCTATCTTCTTTTAGACGAATGTTTAGAATCAAAGTTGTTTTTTCGACTAAGGTAGATAAATATAATGCCAGTCAATCTGAATGTAGGCGAGAATAATTTTGATTTCATCTCTAAGATATCTAGAATATATAGATTGACTGTAGTAAACCGAAATGAAATGTTTGAAAAAAAGGTCCTTTAATATTAGAACAAAAGTACCGACCCAAATTAAAAGCGAGATATACACTGATCAAAAAATCAGCTACAGTTAATCGATTAACAATAATTTGAACCAATCAGCGTCAAATTCGATAATTAGGTTAATAGGTTAATTAGGTTATTTATGCTTAAAAATAATGAAGATTTCTCAGAATTCGATTAAGACATTTCCGATAATTTTAAATGTTATATGCATCGTTTTAAGCAAGAGTCTATTTTCACTTATATAACAAATGTTATTATATACCATGGTAGAACACCGGTTTATGCGGGTTAAAGCAAAAAAATATTCGAAATTTTTAAAAATTCTAGATTATTGTTTGAGGATTGTTTTGAAAAAGAAATAGTTGCCAGAGTTCCTGGTTCCAGGATGTCATATACGACGAGTATTAAGGGGGTGAGGTGTCGGTTTTTTTAAGCCTTTATAAAATTGAAATTTTATGATAAAATTAATATCGGTTATAGACTAACGTTGAACCCAAGGAATCTCAATATGTGGCATTTATTTTTGCACAAACAATCTAGAACGAAATCTAGAATTTTCAATAACAATTTCGATATTTTTAAGCTTTAACCCGCATAAAACGGGTATGCTACCATTAATAACAAATGCTATAATAATAGATCATAATAATGTATAAACCAAATTTGTATTGATATCTTGGTGAATATGACCCGCCCTAAAACATCGCATGACATTAAAAATTATCAAAAATGTCATTAATCGAATTTCTTATAAATTTCAAATTATTTTTAGCAAATATATGTTAAACCTAAGTAAATCCGAATTTGACGATCTGATTGGCTTCAAGAATTTCGAAATTAGACTGTTAAAAACACATTTAATTTTTGGAATCAGTGAAACTCCAAGCTCTGTCAGGTTCTTCTAAGACTTCTGGTGGTACTTTTTTCCGATCAGACGACCTTTTTTTCGAACTTCAATTTTCATTTCGTTTACTTCCAAGTCAATTTTCTAGAATTCTAGAATCATAAATCAAAATTCTATTCCATCACAGTTAACTCGCAATGTATACTTCTAGTCTACCTTATGAAAAACGCCTATAAAGTAAACATTTGGCTAAGGAAGATTTGGGCGAAACTGAAAGCCTTCATAGTGAGATCTAGGTAAAATTTTCAAATTTGAAGAATCCTACCGATACATTTTTGTCATAGCCGTATGAATGTAATGTCGAGACGTAATGAAATGTGTCTAAAGAAAAATGGATTAAAATACCGGCGTTTAAGTGAGACTAAGAAAAATTTGGCATATAGA
This sequence comes from Oikopleura vanhoeffeni, assembly GCA_004367855.1. NCBI lineage: Eukaryota > Metazoa > Chordata > Appendicularia > Copelata > Oikopleuridae > Oikopleura > Oikopleura vanhoeffeni. The sequence continues at coordinate 193,745 of SCLH01001408.1, forward strand.
AAATAGAACTCACCATTCCTGGTGTTATATTATCCGCTAAACTTTTGTGTAACTTCTGAGGATGCTGTTAATCGTTAGTAGATGGGTCTTAAACAGATCCCATTCACAATAGATTTAGTAAAAGATTAGTGTTCATGAAGGCCACCTGGGATGTAATGTAGCACTTGAGATGTGATACCGTTAGAGAAGATCGCAGAAACAGGACCTAAGTTCCCGAACTCCTAGCTGCCGGAGTTAAGAACAAAAGACCTACTCTATGAAAAATTATTCTATAAATGGCTGCAAAAAATTACGACGACCACCACCCTTAACCCGTGAGAGCAAAGCCTATATACGCAATATATGATCGGCTTCTTGCATTTTAAAATTCTTCCTAAAAAAATGCAAAAACAAAATAACATCGTAAGATTGACCTCCTCGTTCGATTACATTCATAAAAGAAGTTTCCAAGGATGTCAAAAAAATAAACTTATTTTTTTTGGAAAACTTTTGTTTCAATATTAACGGGAAGGGTTGAATTTTTATTGAGATTTTTTTCCAATCTTTTTACCTTTCTAAAAAATTTAAATGCGATCTCTATTGCGCTCAATTTAAATTGAAAATAGCCAGTTTTTCTAGGAATTATTGGTATACAGGCACAGATATTTTATTCAAAAAGTTGTAGTAATTCAAATTATTCCCCAATTTAAGCCCTATTTCACCCCGTGAAAAATATTCTTAGTATTAAAAATTAATTGATCGAACAATGTAAAATATTGTCCACAAGATGTACATATAATTAGTCATATCGACCCAAAAATCATATCAGAAGTGTAACTAATCTGCTTTACTAGGGGCAAAATTAAACAAATATTTTTATGAAAAAATGTATTTATGTCTCATCAAAATTTTTAGAACCTATTTAATATAATAAAGTGTGTTCGGAATTGATATACTATATAGATCCAATAAAAAAAAACTCTGATAATCAATAGGTCCAGCATCATGTATTGATTCCAATAAGCAAATTAATTTGTGAATCTATGCCACTGTATGAGTCTTGTGTACAGTGCGGTTCCGATATACTTAGCCTTGCTCTTATCAGTAAAGTTTTCCTAGACTCGAGAAAATATAAAAATTCTGGAATATCAAATGTCGAAGACTGCAAATAAAATATCGTTTGAAACTTCCTTAATGCCAAAAAAAATTTAAAACTATATATCCCTTTATCACTTTTTTCCTCAGATTAGCGTAAGCCCACTACAGTACTCTTTTGAACGTGAGTGCGTTTTTAACGTTGTGCTACGCAATACCAAGCAAATACGTGATAAAGGGATATAGGCTTTGGTGCCTCTGTTCGGAACTTTTTTTTTTTGTGCTATCACACTTAAGGTTAAACAAAAATTGCATCCGAAAAATGCATTTCCGGTCTGAATGAGAAATTTCTAGAACTCACCAAAATTCTTGAAATTAAATAAATTAGACAGGGATTACCTATCGGGGGCTGTAACCGATATTCCGACTGGCCAAAAAATGACACTTCCAAAATATATTTATTGTGTCTCTGAGTGTTAATCTAGAAACACAAGCTCGTGCATGGTGGGACAAAGTTAATCAACTTATTCAGAATAAGCTTATTCTTAAAAAATTACTATGTCGTAAAAGATGAAGATTTTTTGAAGAATAATTCATTTGATGTGATATTCGCAAAGATCTAAGATAAGTTCTATATATATACGAGAATTAGTAATGTTTTTTGTCTCATAAACTCTCGGTTTCGAAATATATCAATCTAAACAAAATGCAATAATCAGAGAATTCATTGTCTTTGTTTCTTAATTTTTTCCTAATCCCTGACCCCCTTACAAAGGCTCTCATAAGGGTACATCATTAGTGACTGGACAAATTTTAGGTATATTTAGCATCAAGCTATGGCCATGAACCATAAGCGTATTTAAAATTTATCATCATTTGCTTAAGGTCTATCAAAGTGCATAATAATTTAGTACTCAATTAGATATTCGACTGGTCCGTACTAATTTAATGAGTTCATAAAACCAACCATACAAATAGTTATTTCTTGAGTCTTTTATACTAATGCTTATTTTCTTGATGAGAAGAAAATGACAATTTATCATGCGTTTTTTGGTAAAAAATCTGTACTAATGCTTAATATGAGCATTATTATACAATGGTTTAATCCAAATGAGCTGATTTTGTTAATAAACCCTTTCGCTTTTTTGCTCAAGGCTACAGATTATTTGATAAGGACAATAATAATGAATAGCTTATTAAGGTGCTGAGGATTTTGAATCTTCAAAAATCAAAGTTCCAAGAAATGTAAAATCTCTCAAGTGTTTTCTTTTCGCTTGTCAAAAAACTGCTTTGAGAATCGACGCTAAGATAAACTTCCATTTCAAAAATGAGTCCAAAAGTAAAGTTGTAGGCATTGACTGGCTTATAAAAAAATCTCGATTTCCTCGCGCAGAGTCTCACGACCTGAAATATTCTAATTTTTCATTTGGATTTAACGGAACTAGAGTGTCTAAAATCAATCAGGCAGTCAAATTATAAAGGGTTGCAACAGACAGTTATTAAAATATTTTTGTTTCGGGCTTTGTCCCACCGGTGTTGAATAAACTATAATTATTAATCTCGAATGCTCCGTTGGATAGGTGGTTGTTGGAGTAATTTGGAAGAAGATGGTTGACTAATTATACATAATACTAAACTCCAATTAGACGTCATATAGCGCTGACTAAAATTTAGAGGCGTCCCCAGGAATTAATTAATAGAGATTCAATTTGAGCTGTATAAAAAAACTAGAAAGAGTGACGTTGCAGACTTATAATCTCAAGATATAGACGAATATGTTTAATTCTATAGCTTAGTGTATAGATAACACTGACCTTTACATATATATCTAAGATGTATATCTAAAGATGCGAACGTCCACCTTCTCAGCTCAGATTTCTTATATTTTATTTTCGAAACACTTTTAGTTTCTGTTTCTGAAATTGACCAAGTAAAAAAATTTGGCTAAGAAACTATTCTATGGAATTTCCCAAATCTTGCATAAAAATCAGTCATATATAATATACGAATATTTTTGAAAATTTGCCGTATTTTTTTGATTATGACCGAATTTCTCATCTTAGATGCCATTCTATTTTGGGCTCGCATATTTGTAACTAGGTGTTGCCCGTACGGTGCAATAAAAAACCGTAGCTTGAAATTTTTTCTTTGAATTTGTTTTCGAAAAGATGAAAATGTCAAGTTAAGGCGGGTTAATATCTGCTTCTGATTTAATTGACATTATTCACGGTTGATATATTCTGAAAACTAACAGTTCATGAGAAAAACCCGAAAAATGTGTCTTATTTGTAGATCTTCATCCTTATCTGGAAAAAATACATCAACACAATTATTTTTGACCATTACACCGATAGGTACAGTATCGTAACAAGGTGGCATTTAATCCAAACTGCAAAATCTAATTCTCCTCCCAGACAGTATATTCAAATTGAGCTCAAATTCTTTCTACAGTGTGTATACGGTTAGTATGCAATCTTTTTAAGACGAGCTTTTTATCAGATCTCGATGAATGCTGCGAACAATTCAATAGATTTACGCGCATAATAACCCGTGACGAATTTCACAAGATATCGTCCGATAAGATTATATTTGCAAAATGGACTCAAATTTTTATCAGTATTTCTCCTAGATCATTTGTGTGTAAGAAGATTAAGACGAGCTTATGTTGCAATTTCAGTGATCAATATATCTATAATATGTAAATTATAATCCCAAAAAAAAAGTGCTTCGAATTTTTCGGAAAGTAGGCTCGAAAATGTGAAAGCCAGTGAAAACACTAAGTAAATTGAGAAAGTTGGCTTAAACTTCAAAGGCGATATTTAAGTTTTAGTGGTCAAATTCGAGAAAAATCGGTTGTTATTTCTAACTTCATCTTTTAAGTATAATAATTACTAGAAAAAAATCGAAAAAATGCGAACATTTTTCAATTTTTTTCATGAAATGATTGTTGTTCTTTTAGTACGCTTATTTGAGCCCCGTATCAATTTGGAGCATCTCTTTTATAGCCTCTATAGACTTTCAATTTTTAATCAGAGCAGAGTGCGTGACCCACCCTTAATGACAGATGGTGGATAGCCCCTCCTATCTGTCTGATTAAGATGACGCGCATTAGTTGTTAGCAATATAAAAATGTCCAAAATGTGATACGGTATAAATTAAGACTATCTAAAACGTCACACTCAAAAAAAAATTCAGAATTCGCAATTTTTCGATATTCTAAGTATTTTAAAAGATTGAATTTAAAAAGTATATCGTTCACGCAATTTTGACCACTAAAAACTTAAAAATATCGATCGGACGTAAGTGTTCATTCTGGCTGCTGTTTCCGCCTACTTTCGAAAAAATCGCAAGTTCACATTTTTTTTTCGGAAATTTTTCGACTAAATGACCAAGAAATCAGTATTCGAGGTTTTAGCTCTAATGTATTTGGCAATGAAAAGCTTTCATTATCTCTTGCATATGTGAAGGGAATATCTTGTATATTTAAGAGTGTTGAGCCATGTGTGCTAAGTCATTAAATCGACAGAAGAATAAAGTATTTATGAAGTCTGGAAATTGTTAAAAATCGTGGTTGTGCTCTAGATGTTCAGTCGCCGGATCAAAAAAAGCTCTCCATTAAAAATTTATATACTACCGTTACGTGAATCTGTGAAAATCTGGGCTTGAATTTGAGGTTACCTTATTACCGTCCTGGGAGGAGATATGTATATTTTGATGAGTTATTGATCGTACGCATCTTCCGGATACTGTTGTAGAACTCTATTGGTGTAATGTTCAAAATAATTGTGTGATGTACTTTCTGCACAGAAGGATTAAAAGGGGGTTAGTCGAGTCTCGTTATTGTGCAGACTGCGTCAATATTTAACTTACGAACATAATTAGTTGTTTATTTTTTGTGCTTATTATGCGTTAGGTTGACACAATAGATAGTGTGTTACTCAGGCTCAAAAACATGTATGGTTTATCTATCTTAAGGAACGATTGAGTTGCGAGAACTTTTATTTTATAATTCCGTGTTTAAAAATTTTCGAAAAATTTCAAAGCATTATGATAAATTGTAATCTATTCTTCCTGCTAAGCTGGATTAATTTAATAGAATCTGTAAATAGGAAGACGAAAAAATAGCCACTTTAACTTTTTCTGGAGTCAAGTTTATTTGTGTGACTGCTGTTTGAAAAATCATGAAAATGTGATTTTTTGTCACTTTGTTGTCGGACTCTCTCCAGAAATATTAATCTCCGAAATTTCTTCTCCGCATCAACGTCCTCAACCGGATTTAATTATTAGTAGTTTTTTTTGTGCCACTCCTCTGTAAAAAAGAATCGTCGTATGGTGCCCGAATCACTTGTGAATTTTTTGTTAAAGATACTCTATTGTCCGCGCTCCTTCGATATTTCAACTCTCGTAGCAAGGACTCAAAAAGTGAAATATCCTCCTCACCATGAATTTACATCACTTGCTTTTGAGGACCGGTTTTGGTTTCATTTGGCACGCTCGATGTATGCTGAAATTTTTATTTCGCCTTTCAAAAATTCTCAATTAAATTTCGGGTTATAAGCTACTTTTATTTGAAAGTCAGGAATTTTTTACGATATTTAATTCGCAATTGAAGGTTCAATTTTTTTTTCCTTAAAAAGCTGTTTTTTATCCATTTTCATGGAAAAAAAACTTCCATATTGCAGAAATGTTTTTCATGTGTGGATAATTATTTCTCCCATTAATGTGTGCATAACACCCGACAATGTCTGAAGTTTATAAATATTGCTTTCAAAAAAAATTCTCATCGGGTCAAGGTGGAATAGAGTCATAATGGAAAAATTTGGCGTTTTTGATATTTTTTACAACAAATGTAAAAAAAAATAAATTAAAACGTTTTGCAGTATGGACACTTTCATTTTAAGAATAAAAATATATAAAATTTTTCACATTTTGTTTTTCTTTCAAAATCAGCTCCGAAAGTACCAATCTTCCACATCGCTGCTACCCCATCTTAAGGATAGATCTACAAATAATGCATTTTCGAGTTTTTTCTATAAAGAACTAATTTAGTTATTACAGAAATAAATATATCTCACCGTGTGAACTACTGTCAAATCTGCAGATTACCCCTTAGGGGTGGGCATAACCCGGCTCCTTGGTCAAAACATCAGATAAGTCAGTATATTTTTTCATGCTTATTATTAGTTAGCTGAACGTATTTAATTATGTTTCAGCTCGAAAAATTATTTTTATCTATTTAGGAAAGGATTTGAGTTCGGGTTTCATCTTTTGAAACGTAAAAATTTGAAAAATAATAAACTAAGCATTAGGGGAAAATTTTCCGCATTTTTGTCGCATAATTTTTTGTTTTAATAACTGAATTCTGTGGTAGAAAACCAAAAAAAAAGCCACCTTTAACTTTCATGGATTTACATATTTTTACCGCTGTGTCGCGTGGTTGTGTGTTTTTGAAAATCATAAAATTTTTATTTTTTATCGCTGTTTCAGAAAATTATTGAAAATTCCCCAATCAAGTCTAGATAGATATGTAGTGTTTGTGTAATGTCTGATTATAAAAGATTTGCTATGATTCAACATATTAAATGTTTTCGCTCTATTAAATCGCCCGACGCAATCTATTAAATTGCCGTATGTAATAATCGGTAGTCGCGCACATTATCATTTGGAAATGTTGATGAATTTTTGAACACTTGACTGTGCTATGCTGAATCTTTAAAAATTTGCATGTGTTTCGTTAAAAATCGCAATAAAATAATGAGAGCGCAATTTTGTTTATTAGTCGCGAAGGGATACATTTATTAGATACTAAAGACACGCAAATTTGTTAAAGGTTACAATAATTTTATTATAAACTCAAAAATGACTTTTTTTTTTCTACTTTTGTTTGCCAATTAATTTACCCTTTTTTTCATTTGGAAAAAAAAAACCTTGATATTTAAGAAATTTTCGACTGTGCAGAAAGAATTAGAGAAACAATTAGCGGTGATGAAAGCGCGTAGCAAGTCTGAAGTTTATTAAATATCGTCTTTTTAAAATAGATTCCTCGTGAGGTCTATTAAGGAGTCAGTCTAATGATTTTATACAGTCTGGGAAATGCATGCACAGTGCATAGTCTGTTTTTGTATTGATTATTATTAAGGTTATGCCGCTGTTTACCTAAATATTTGTCGGTGCGGGTTTTAGTTATGTCATTGAAAAAGTCACTCTAGAGATCACATCTTAATAGTTTATTGTTTTGAACGACGTCAGACATAACAAATACCAAACCCTTAATGACAACCAAAATTAAAAAAATTTTCTGGAAAATTTTGCGTTTTTGTGCGATATTTTTTCGTAAGTACTTTTCTCGAAATTTAGTTCTGAAAATATATAATCTCGTGGTGTCCCTTGTCTGTAATGTGTCATTTGACCCCCTAAAACTTCAAAAATATTGGGGATTGACGAAGCCAACTGTCTCTTCAGTGATTTGTCCAGCTTTCGTTTCGTTGTCTACTCTTTTCGAAAAGAGATCGAAGCACATTTTTTTTCCCAGGCTTGTACATGCCTTCAAAATATTAATATTATTGAGCTTCGGTGTCGAAATTGACATACACGGTGCTAAGCTTTCAAAAGTTAATCTAGTTTGTTTCGACGCGACCGAGAACCTTCAATATAATATGTATCTCGTCCGATATTCTAATAATAGAATTCGATTGTAAGCATGGAGATTGTGCTAGTAATGAAGAACGGTGCTTATGCTGAGATGTATTTTTACGATAAAAAATGAGCACTGATGACAAAAGCGCTCCTTAGAAGTAAATACTAAATTATACCGTCATAATATTATTTTAAGTGGATATATAATGTAACAATAAGGCCGTAGTGAGAGAGATAGATTTACTCGATAAAATTTTGACTTAAGTTCTCCCCTGTTTATCTCTGCTGTATGTGTGTCTGGGAACGTACCATGCATGTGTTTCTATAATATAAATTTGACACATGTTTTTATCGCATATATGGTATGGTGTTTTACCAAAACGGTTATGATACTGAAGTATATATCTCGCACCTCCCTTGACTATATGAAGGTATGATAAGAATGTCAAATTAGGGACGAGAGAATAAGGCCCTTAACTAGTAGATATATTAGGTGTTTTATAAGTGATATATATATGAGACCTTATATGTATAAACGTTTGTAAGAGAATGAACACTTTGATAAGATGTAAAATAAAAATAAAAAAATAGAGTTTCCACATTTGTTCTTCTTTCATTATATTGCTTCTGTAAAGAGAATGTACCAATTCTGTCGTATAATCCACCCCTTAACGATAGGTTAATTTAGGAAACGGTTTTTAATTTTTGACAGGGTTGCAACTTGCAAAGTGATTTGGAGAAAATATTTTATATGCAACTCAGATAAATTGTAGATCGAGAATAAACTATATAAATTTTCTTTGTGTCATCAAATTATTTTGCCGTTCCTACCTTGATCTATAAATGATGAAACAATAGATATTTTTTATCGATATAACATTATGTTTTTATATGAGAATTAAAATCTTGAAGACGCAGCCCTCGCCAGAAGAAAACGAACTGGGAGGCTAAATTATTTCCAAGGATTATTCTCATGGAAAGGCACATTCAGCGGGGCGGTCGCGTGATGAATAAACTTGATGAATTTAATACTTTATAAATAAAAGTTACTAAGAGGGTCATATGTGATGCGAGTGTGAGAGAGTAAGATGAAATTATTTGTAAAAAATAATAATTGTTGTAAATTGATACTTTTTTTCGTGTAATTTACAATTATAATAATTCATTTAATTTCATTTATCATGAGAAACCTCACTTCGCTTTTTACTAGACACAACAAAGTGAATCAAATTTCATATCAGAAACATTGTTCTATTATTCTTGACAACTAAATGGTATAATGTGTAAAACTGGATAATCATTCACACCTTTTCTTGTGCGCTTCTCACGCTTGCTTGTGCTGCAACGGTGATATCACCTGCGTTGCAACGACAGTGTACTCTAGATTTGACTCTTGCCCATTTTTAGAAGTAGAAACGTTTTTACGCTAAAATTAATTAAAAAAAACGTGTTAGTGTTTTAACCCAAAAAAACGTTTATTATTCATGACCACAAAAAAACAAAAAATGGTTGATACTCAACCGGCTGATTGCAAATTACCAGGTCAAAAAGTCTATTCGTTTGAGTACCTTACTGTGGTTGTATTTGTGTTGGCTCATAGTGATTTAATAGAAGTATGGGCCTCCGATAAATATAAGTAAAAAAATACGTTGTCAAACAAAATGTCTTCTGTCTTCCTGTTTTTAAATACGAATGCATTTAAAAAGAACACAATTTATAACTAAGATTACTAACCAAAATCTCTTTTATGGATATTTTTATTAATAGTTATACGCCCAAATTTGTATATCAGCTGATTTCAATTCTTTTTATCAGCCTTAGTTTCATAATGGGATAAACCCACGGACACCTGATGTCTAATTTTACAGTAAGGGGGTAAAGGTGACACTCAATGTGAATAAGTCGCTTTGGCAGCTTAGAGAAGAGAACAGAATGTAATCTTTACATTGTTAAGTATAAAAATTGTTCCCAAGTGGCCCAAATTTCGGCTGCCTCAGTTTTTGAAACTATTTTTTAATTCGCCGAAAAGAAGTACCAAAAATGTCCCAAAAAGAATCTTATAATTACCTTTATATCCCTTTATCACTTTTGGTTTAGAAATCAGGTAAGCCACAACGGTTAAAATCACACTTAAAAGGACAAAGTTAGTGGCTACGATTCTAACCAATATAGAAGAGTGTATTAAATAAGAGGGATATTCTCAGTGACAAAATAAAAATGCTTAGTTTCTGAACGCAAGCATTTAGTCAAAAAATTAAACAGGATAGGTGTGGATGGAACTCACAACTTTATGTTAAAGACAAACTTTATGGCTTTCTATATATCAAATGATTATGTTATTAAATTCTTTTTGGATTCATTCAAATTTTTATTATCAACCGTTTCGATTTTATTGGATAATCATTTTCTCAGGATAATTAATTAAGTTTCAAAATTAAACAATCGTAAAGAAAAATAATCTAGATATTTCTCCAGACATAAAAAAATTTTTTCTCTTAATTGTCAGTTTTTGGCATTGGACGTGACCATGTAATAGTTTTAAAGACATCAAAAGGATTTATTTCAAATTTTGAACTAAGATAAGCATGCAGCCAACTAATATAACTGTATTATATTTCTCCAAAGGTGCATTTTTTAGTTGTCCATTGGGTGTACATAAATAGTTTGTGACTATCGAATTCGAAGGTTATTTAAATAGA
>SCLH01001409.1:0-36126 GCA_004367855.1 Oikopleura vanhoeffeni
TATTCACTTTTATTCAACGATTCTTGTGAAATGCACTTATTGTTCAGTTGGTTGGCATAATGAACAATTCAAGTTATTAAATAATTGACGACTGTTTTTCTTAATCTGAATTTAATTGCCCTTATAAAATGAGGTTAAAAGCGTACATTCGGATAAATTATAAAAATAATTTGGTCTTCGAACTGTCTACAAAAATGATCGGAAATATTAATATTCGCTAAGCAAAGAGCGTGAAAACTTGATCAAGCAAATGAAGGGCTTGAACAGCAATAAATTGAAGAGTCTTTGTCTCTTGTAGCCAAATGGGTACAAGAAATGGTTAACATGCTTGTACCCAAATTGGTCTGAATCCAAATTATTATAAGACCAATTTGGGTACAAGCTGTAACTACAAGAAATGGTTTACATACTCTTTACCCAAATTGGTCTGAACAAAAAATGTTTCTGTGATGGCGTCATGTTATGCGTCATAAGGGTGGTTAAGGAATTTCACCGACTTCACTGGAGCAGTGATAGCATACTTATGCCGCATAAGTAGGGTCAGCACCGGAGACTTATCTGCAAAACTGAACCTTCAGAACTGTTAAATAAAATAATAACGGTTAAAATCTACCTTTAATTATTGATAAATTCCGTTCAAATACCTGACGAAAAGATATCTACGGAATGCTCAAATAAGTACGAATATTTGAGTTTTTTTAACGCGATCGGTATAATAACAACAAAAAATAATTATATATTCAATTTTATAGCGCGTTTCAAAGCCCGAAAGGTTGTTTTTTCATACTCAAATTGTGACAACTTGGTCGCTCCAAAATTGTTTTCATGGTCGGAATCATTCTTTTTGAGCAGTTTACCCCATTAATTCAAATAATCCGTACTGTGGGGTTTAATTTTGCAGGTAAGTCTCCCGTATTGACCCTACTTATGCCGCATAAGTTATGCCTATACTGTGCTCCAGTGCAGTCGGTGAAATTCCTCAACCACCCTTATGACGCATAATCATGACGATGCACTTTTCAAAAAACATTTTCGTTCAGACCAATTTGGGTACAAGAGTATGTAAACCATTCTTGTACTCAAATTGGTCTAAATAAATCATTTGGATTCAGACCAATTTGGGTACAAGAGTATGTTAACCATTTTTGTACTCACCAAGGCAATATATGGATTACGGACCTCAGAGAACAAATCCTAAATATTGAATGATACAAACAACGCAAGATATTAGCACCCAATCAAAACCCTTGATTGCGGAATAGGCCGATTTCATTGGTTAGGTTGAGAAAAGATCAACCAATCAAATGGTCAGATTCGCGATTTTTCAAATATTTAGGATTTGTACTCTGAGGTCCGGTAATCCATATATACTGAGGACAAAAAAAAGATGATTGGCCCAATTTGGGTACAAAGAATACGTTCTCCAATTTGGGTACAAGAATACGTTCTCCAAATTGAAGGGTGTTGTGACTCACGAGGTTTTTTGAAAATAATTTTAAAAATAAAGCATGGAATTTTAGAAAAAACATAAAAGAAACCAAACATTATCAGGCAAAATTTTTCGAACTAGAATTTTCAGGAAATTCTAGCTAGCCATAGAGTTAAAATAAGACTTTATTTTGAAAATCCTAATATATTGTCTCATTCCATCTATGTCCTTCCCAATCTTTCCAAACGTCGATAACCGTTTCATTATTCACTTTGACTCCATTGTTGAAAACTTCTTCCCATACCAAACATGGTGGTTCAAATAAGTCGAATGGAAAACTCCATAAAAAGTTGGTCAGTCGACAATTCATGAAAAAAGGTTCCTGAAGTAGTTATGTGCAAAACTATGATTTGTATCAATAAGTGCGTAAGTACATTTTTAGCCGTCAATTTAACGCCAAATGAAAGGTCGGTTTTTTTTAATCAATGAGAATTTTAACCAAATCATCAACTTTTTGATATAGACCATATCCCTTATTCACACTTTTGTAAATATCCCGGCCCTACTACTTAAAAACACACTACGTTTCCTAATCAGGGCCGGGATATTTACAAAAGTGAGAATAAGGGATATCCCTTGTTCAGACTGATATAAATCTAAGCAGCTCAATAGCCTATTGACAATAGGCAATTATACACTATAACTGCTTATTGAGCTGCCTCTGTCTACATGAGTGGGAACAGGAAGGATATACCATAAGGATCTCAACCCCGAATGCGGTTGGGAAGCGCGAGTTAAATATGCAGTTGTCTGATTGGCTGAAACTTATATGATCAATCAAAAGAGATTGTACATTAGCCAATCATATCCACGCATTGCGAATTATTTGAATAAGGCTTGTTCCAAATGCCAGAGGCAACTTGCATACAATTTGACGGAGCTTACGATTCGATCCTTTTGAAGCACCGTGCCAAATAGCTGAAATCTAGATTTTGAGCGATTTCTATAACCCCAGTTACCCATAAGCTTTCTAGATCTGCATATGTGGTTATGTTATGTTTCAACATATATTCTGTGATTATTGGATTTGATTTCCAACAACCAAAGGGGACTTCATCACCACCGAGATGGATATAAGGATCATTGAAGACCGAACGAAGCTCAGCAAAAAGAGTCTACCTAGGGTTAGGAGCGTTTTTCGTGAATACACTACAAAGTATTACTGAAATAGTGTAAAAATCAAAACTTCGAAAATAAGACTCGTATCATAAAATGAAGTCATCTTGTCAAAATAATTTATAAATAAGGTTGACTGAGTTCAACGAAGTAATTTTTTTTGTTACCAACATAAAAATCCTGATTGAATAGCATGAAAATTTACTGAGAGTACGAGTAGTCACCTTGTCAAAACAATTTATAAATTGATTGACTGAATTCAAGGAAGACAAACTTTTGGTTACTAACATAAAAATGTACCAAAAGTAGTTATTCACACTTAGGGCTCTCGGCAAAACGATACATACAACGCGGGATACTGGCAGCCAATCAAAATTTAAGCATCAGCCAATGAAATCGGTTAAAATTTGAGCGGCCACCCAATCATATTCTGGCTTTCGCATCATTGAGAAAGTCATGATCAGGGCACCTTATCGATATAACGCTTTTCACTGACAAATTTAGATTGGTTGATATGAGAAAAATGTTGGAGGCAAATAACAGAGTCAATATTTGATTGTACCTTAACTCTCCATTATGTATTTTACTCAAAATTTTCTGGCCATATCATTTTTTTTGAATTTGAGGACTCTGATTTCCAGGTCTTAGAGATAGCGGAGGTGTATTTGATGACATATTAGCCAGGGTAAAAAATTTATTTTTATTTTTTCAAAATTTTATCAAACAAAAATTAGTTTTTCGTCAGACTCGTAATTATTTTTCAACACGACGGTAATGTATGCCCCAGAAAGTTTGTTTCACAGAAAAATTAATTTTGACGAAAAATAAAAATTCTGACCAAAAAAAGTTTTCCCTAAATACACTTATTTATTTTTTTCGCAAGAACAATATTTAAGTCTTCATCTAATTTGTAGAAACTTTAATTTAAAATTTCGCCGACTATTTTAAGGGACGGTGTTAGTGATTTTTGGGATTTGCAAGGCTTCGTACGGCTGAACCGATTCAGATGAGACATTTCTGAAGACAACAAATGACAGATCAATCCTCAATCTCGCGATTCCATTTAATGATTAAGTACCACTCCCACTAACCATGTGGTTAACCGCGGTTGAACACGCGTCCCTCGGCTTTTTAAAGAGAAACAAGGATTCTAGAGCTTATATCCGAAAGTTTAGAGATTTCGTGAAAATCTGGGAAATTGTCTGAATTTGAGTGAATAGGAGCAGCAATCGAATCGAAGGTGTCAAAAATGGCCTTTTTAAGATGTTTTTCCAAAAGGTTTTTTCTGTAGAAAAGCTATAAAATCCATTTTTTGAGATATAAGAGGCTCAAGGTGTCCTTAATATTGAATTCGTGTTTTTTTGAATTCCGGCCTAATATTCTGTGAATCGACAAAAAAGTGCGCGAAATTGACAATTTTGAAAATAAAAAAGATAATCAGACAATAAAAATGCCATCAAAAGATTCCTTGGGTATGATTTGCTGGAAATGATATTAGCAACTATAATTCTGAATTATTCATTTAGACAATATCCCAGACATTCACGAAATCTCACAATTTTAGGATGTAAGCTCTAGGATTATTGTTCTTTTGAAAAAAGACGAGGGACGCGTGTTTAACCGCGGTCAACCAGATGGTTAATGGAAGTGGTACTTAATTGTCAAATGGAATCGCGAGATTAAGGGAGTGGGTGTCGCAAATTTGAGCCTCTTCCGAGGCCATTTCCTGCCAAACTAGCACAAGTGATTCCAAAAACATTTTTAACTAACAGAACCAACCTACGCGGTAATTTTGAATTTAAAAGTAATCTGATACAATCCCACCTACGCCAAAACCTACGCTTTTGAAAAGCTTCTTAAAAAAACACGCAGTTCTAATTTTCTCCTTCAATTTTCACCATTTTTTATTATTTTTTTGTGTCAGGCTCCGAAAAGCACACAAATAGATGCGAAAGCGCTCTTGTTTAAATTTCCTTTCAGCCGGACAAAAACGCAAAAAAAACTAAATTAAAATTTGGAAATTCAGGTTGGGAGGCTCCAGGCTAAAGGTATCTCCTCCACCAGTTTAGTAGATACAGTTCGGCTCATACTGCCATCTGAAAGCACAAGATCTTGTTTGACAATCTCATGAGAGGATTTTTTGAAATTTGATTCGGCGTCTCTTGGGGGCCAATGTCAACTTTCTATTTTGAGCAATAAATTTTGACAAAAATTTAAAAACCAGAAAAAACTTTCAAAATAAGTGTTTCCGTAAATACAAAACACTTTTAAGGATTTGGTGCAATTTTAACTCGGTAGCGTCAAAAGAAAACAAATTACCGGCACTTTCAATTTTAAATCATAAATAAATCAAATATTTGTTTCGTTTTTTGGCCGCCAAAGGCAAAATCTCAGAGTACAGGACAAATAATCGCATTATGTGTGAGGTTTTTTTGGAGCCTGACACAAAACAATAATGAAAAATGATGAAAATTGAAGGAGAAATTGAAGAGTTGTTCTGCAAGATGCAAAAGTTTTTGGAATATCAGCTCTGCTAGTTTATTCAAAAATAGCTTCGTTAACTGTCAAAATTTGCGACACCCACTCCCAAATCTGCCAAATATACCTCTTTAAGGATAGGTCTTTCTCTTTTTCTCTCAGAAATGACTTTTCTGGATCGGTTGAGCCGTACGAAGCCTTGCAAATCCAAAAAATTACTAACACCACCCCTTAAATTGATCACTTTTAAAACGACATAAAGTAAAAAAATACATTTCTTCACCACTAACCCTCTACAATTTTATAATTTTCATCAATTGTTGGATCTATGGGACCAAAACTTTCAGCAATAGCTTCACCAGATTTATCGTAGCATTGTGTGAGGAAACCGGAGCCAGCTCCAGGACCCCAAGACTCGGTATGACCTGGAGTATCAAATTCTGGAATCACTCGAACTCCACGATAACGAGCATATTCGATCACATCATTTATATCCTTTTGTGAATAAACGTGGTTAAATTCAGTGTAGGATCCTAATTTTGAAAGCAGCGGTAAAACCAGTGATTGATAAGGAAATGATTCAGAATCAACTTTATGGGTTCAAAAATATGAAACATCCCAGAAGTTTTTTCTGGTCGTGATCTCAAATAATTTTTGGCCATGCTTTGTTTCGTGAATTCGAAATTTTGTTTGAGTACAGAACTTTAGTGAATCATCATAAATGAATCTTGTGGTCGAATTAAGTACAATCAACAAAGCATTTTCCCTATATTTTGCTTGACTTTACTCAAAAAAGGGGAGGGAAAACCTTCGCAAAAGTCATCCCTTTTACATGCCTGGTCAAAACAATCTTAATGTTAGTCAAAGTTTTCATAATTTTTTAAGGATTTTTATATCTGGCCTTTCTTTACCCAAATTGTTCTGACTCCAATTCTTTTTAATAAGACCACTTTGGGTACAGAAAGCACGTTCGTGCCAAGTGTACCGAAATTGGTATAAATAAATAAGCGTTATCAAATTGTTGTGACAAATAATGTCATCATTTTTTGACATTTTAATTCCAAGTCAGTATCTTTCGGATCATAAATATCTATGTTTTGCAAAGCAGATCAGTCATTTTTATTCATAGAAATTGCTTTTACATGATCGACTTGTTCGTATTGACTGATTTATTTTCCGAAAACACTCTAAAATTCGAAACTAAACATTGATATTAAAGATTTGAACTTCAATTTGAACCCCTCCCAATATGCCAATGAAAAACATTCAATTTATTCCAAGCCATTGCAGAAATCGTATTTTTCAATGTGTCAACCGGCAAAAAGTGTCGTGATGTATCGACTAAAAGACCTCGATATTCAAAACGAGGGAAATCTGAAATGTAGGTCGAATTTACAGCCATTCTAGAACTGATTGGATGAATTAATTGAACAAAGGATTCAATTGCTCGTAAAACTCCCCATTCTTCCTCAGCTGTGATTTGGGTGTGCAAGGTGACACATTAACAAAAACTTCTTTCGCTTGAGTTTCAAGGAGCGTCTAAACTTGAGTTGATTTAGGGCCATATGATATGGCCCATATCCTTTTTCCAACCAAAGTGGATCTTGAAAATGAGGGCTATCTCTATACTATTGTGTTAATTTTCTCAATTAGCAGCGTTGAACTAAAAACTAAGGATTCGGATTTTTTTTAAATATTTAAATACTTAGAATACAAAAAACGCTATATTTCGATCACGTGACGCCCAAAAGTTTGTTTGTCAAATTTGTTTCCAATTCGGTTTATTGTTTTACCTCAAGAAGTTTCAGAACAATTCATCCATCTTGTTATCGGTCGATTTTTTATGTTCAACACGCTAAATATCCTTTTTCCAACCTTAGTGGATCTTGAAAATGAGGGTTACCTCTAGGCTATAGCCTATAGTCTATAGCGCGTGTTCGAATCCTACTGATGTTGTCATAGTGACTGTCTTGGGTATGATAATAGGCAAGGGTGCTTGATATTGGGAGCGCCAAACTTGATTGGTGCGTAATCACTAAGGCAATCACTAACATAACATCAGTGGGATTCGATTACGCGCAATAGTCATTTTCAAGATCCACTCAGGTTGTAAAATAGATATTCAGCGTGTTGAACATAAAAAATCGACTTATAAACAGATGAATGAATTGTTCTGAAACTTCTTGAGGTGAAATAATAAACCAAATTGGAAACAAATTTTTGGTCGTCACGTGATCGAAATATAGCGTTTTTGTATTATCAGTATTCAAATATTTAAAAAAAAAGCCGAATCGTTAGTTTTTGGTTTAACGCTGATAATTCAGAAAATTAACACAATTTTTCTCAAACTTCGATTTTTCAGAAAAAAATAGTAAAAGGGATATCCGATCGGTTCGGTTTTTTATTATTTAAGAGAAAAATATTTACACCATAATCGATTTGTGGACATTCTGGTCATATTTAAAGCATTTTGTATAAAACCATTGTTTTCGCATCACCTCAAGTCTCGACGCTATTTGAAACTCACGCGGTAATTGGAAATTTAACATATGCTGCATGTGACATGCATAAATTTTTGAAAATTATGAATCATGGAAATTTAACATAGACCACCCGAGCTGTGATCATTACTTTCCCTTTATCATCGACCGATAGTAAATATGCTTCGTTCATTTTCTCTGACGGCCATTCTGTTAAAAATTTAATTATTTATTTTTGTTGCCCAAAAAAAACGACTATCAAAAATCTGACAAATGAGATTATTTTTAAAAGAAATTCATCCGTAATGATAAGTTTTGGCACATATGAATTAACCACCCTCGCCGGACAGATTCTGAATAATTGAATGATGCGAAAATAGATTGAGTGGCAGTCCAAATTAAACTGGGGGGGGGTTCTCCATAAGTTATTGAGAACTTCTCAATGTCATAGGGTTATTCCGAAATTCAGGCTGCGACGTTTGCATCTTTCAAATATTCAGAATTTGTTCGGCGAGGGACATTTATCCATATTTTCTTATAATTCCTTATAATATAGTAGTATAAGCTTATACTACACTTTGATTAGACCCAGCGCCTAGACTACCTACTACATGAAATCCCGCATAGGCGGCATGAATTCTAGTCTGATTATACTAGTACGTTGGTTGAGATTGGCATTACATATTTAATAAAAAGGCTTACCGAATTAATTTTTAACGACTTTTATTTCCTCTGAAATGTTGCAACAATTTTTTACTGATTTAAGTGAAAAGGCGGGTCGATAGTGAAATGTATAAATTATACATTTTTTATTTCTAATTTTATACATTTCACTTTAAGTCAATAGAGTTGAAAATGTATAAAATTTGTGAAATATATAAAATATAAATAATTGCCAAAAAATTGTTAAATGTATAAAATTTGTGTTAAACGTATAAAATTTGTGATAAGAATGGAAACTTTAGGGAAAATGTATAAAATTTAATGAAATTGGAAAAATCTAGATTTAGAAAAAAAAAGACTCATTTTTATATTATCACCGGTATTTCCTCCGGTTTTGGTCCGGTGCTCAAAATGGAAGATTTTGATTTAAATCTGCATCAAATTAGTTCGAATTCAACTCTTGATTTCTTAATGCATGGAAACGACATTTCAATAAAGAATAATTTAAAAACAATCAAAAAGAGCTTTTTTTACTATTTATGAAAACAAAAAGACCACCAAAATTTTCATAAAATATTCATCTCTATAAAATTTGTTCTTGACCCCAAATTATTGACGACCACCCCCTTAACCTTCTCACACCCCAAACGCCATTCGGCAAACTAATTTCATTTCACAATATTAGAGTAACATTTTAGGTCGACTTTTTTTCTCAATCTTTTGCTAGGAAAAATGCGTAGGTGGAGAAAAGCCAACCAATTTAACTCCCGTAGTGGCCGACAATCTCTGGACCGTAGTGTCTTCTGGACTTTCGTTCCCAGACGTTTAAATCGAGCATACAGAGTTTTTTTAATTGGGCGATTTAGCTTTTGTTGTTTGGGCGATTTTTCTCCAGGCAACCGCTGTCTAGCCGACTGGAGAAAAAAATCGCCCAATTAAAAAAAATTCAGGCTGTATAACCGGAAGATTAATTATTGACATATATTTTTTCAATGATAATGCATATTATTCAGAGAATTCTCTACAGTCTTATCAAAACATTTGATGAAAAAAATTTATAAAAAGTATCAAATGTGATAAGAAAATTAAAAAACTCTCTCATTTTCGCCGATTCTCACGAACAAGTGCATAAGTAACCCGAATTTAGGTTTAATTTGACATTTTAAAATTTAAAATATTATACCGTCACCAATTTGGGTATTAAAGCTGCAAAAATAATTGAATGTTAATAACAAAATTCACTAGTTAAATGACTCTTAAATTTTTGCAGAATATTTATTTCTCGTGACAAGAAAGATTTATTCTCTTCTTTCTTTCGCCTTCGCATTCTTATGTAATCAGTATTTCGGAAGTTTTGACTTCTGGGAATGCTCTATTCAAACTGGAGGCCATACTGTAATGCAATGAAAGTATTAGAAATTCGTTACGATTTTTTTAAGTGATCTTCCACGTGATTTGAGTACTTTTGAAAAAAAGGCATAGCACAGTAATTTGAAAAAGTACTCAAATTACTTCAAAAAACTTCCAGGGTCAACTTCAAACGTTTTTAAGGCTTTTTTCTTATTACACCAAAGTCCGAATAAAATCACGCGACTCAATAATATTATTGTGTTCGAAACTCTTAAATTAGGTGTTTATTGGCCCTTAAAAATTTTCGGCGTAGTTTGATCACTATATCATATAGTCTATATGTGTACTTAAACCAAAAACCTTATTATATAATTTGAAGGTCACGTGATAGTTTTTGGACTTTGGTATTATGAAAAAAGTCTTAAAAACTTCTAAAAAATCACTTCATTATTTTCAAAAATTGATTTAAGTAATTTGTGAAAAAAACAGTACTACTTTCACCGACCTTATTCCTTGAATATACGGTCACATGATCATTTTTGGAGTATGGTGTGATGGGAAAAAAGTCTTAGAATTTATTTCTGATCCCGCTCAAAGGCTTTTTTTGAAGATTAAAATTTTTTTTGCAAAAAATAAGTATAAACATCAATTATCCAAATGGTCGATTGATCACTTTGTAAATTGTCATCTTACATGATTAACCCTTTTGAGCACGGAGCCAATTGTGGCTCTAGCATACCTAAAATCCATTCAAAAACGGCAAAAAACGGATCGTAGAATCTTTTTCTTTCAAACACATTATAAAGAATTTTGATTCGGTTCCGAAAAATAATTGAAATTTTTTTCGAATGTTTGGTTCCAGAATTACGGGGTGTTATTTATAAGGATTTTCGCCTATGTTTCACTTCCTGAAAATTATTTCAGAATTAGACATAAAATACAAGTGTAAGATTAGCCAGTTTTTAGGAAAGTGTTTTGTGCATGCATAACAGTTGAAATAAAAATTTATTGGTATCTAGGGGCAGATATTTCTTCGGAAGTTCAACTTCAACGTATCCCACGAAAAAATTTAATTATTATAAAAGTGACTTTAAGCAATCAAAAGCTGTCAACAGTTGTACTTCATTACCATATTACTTGAAAATGATAGAAAAAAGTGTAAATAATCTGCTTTTATAGGGGAAAAATGAACATTTTTAATCGAAAATCATGATTTTCCATCAAAATTTTGACTTATTTATTAATTACTTTTGATGTATGAGATATAAATCAAAGGGACAAAACGATGACGTAGGCAAGATACTTGTGCATCGTTTCCGACAAGGAATGTAACGGTGCTTTATCGCATATTCTAGAAAAAATTTAGCACTTATCAACAAAAAGCGCTCCTCAGAAGTTTTAAATACTAATTATACAGGTTATGTTAAAATTTTAGGTTTATTTCAAAATAAGCCTGGGAGAAGATAGATTTCCGTTTCGTCTCCCTGTTTCGCTTATGTGTCTGGGAGTGTATGCATGCAAAAAAAATTTGAAACATGTTTTACGCAAGATGAAGGCTAGTTTTACAAACTGGCTAATCTGAATAATATCCTTGACGCCGTGTTGGCTAATATTTTATCGAGAATATGTCAAATTAGGGACCGGGATACCCTTAAAATCATACAGTTTCTGGCGTGCTTTACAGTTGTCTGGCGTTTTTTTGCCAAAATTACCATATGCAAGATTTTATTCAGTCTAAAAATACCACAAAGAAAGAGGTTTCAAAATTTTCTGTCTACTATTTACAATTGAGTCGCGCTTTCTGAACCCAAATTGATCTGATTTTTTTATTTAAAATTTCTATACATTTTACGATTTTTTACACATTTAACAAAATTTTTGCATTTCACGTTTTCTGTAATTGAGTAAAATTTATACATTTAACTTTTTTTTATACATTTGACAAAATTTATGCATTTCACTTTTTATACATTTGACTATCGACCCGAAAAAGCCATTTTTCCGAGGTTAGAATTAGAGAAAATTTTGAAAATGCCCTTAGTCGGCCGATTTCAGAAATTAATTCACCTGTTTTCTTTGCAATTATCATGAAAGTTTTTCAAATACGTAAACATTATAAATAAAATTTTTAACTGCCTTATAGCTTAATTCAGAAGCAAGATTTTGAGAAAATAGTCGTGACAGATTTATCCATGTTTTGGCTACTTCACACAATTATTAAGATTGGATACTTTGAGAGAATATCGAAATAAGTTCAAAATAACGATGAGAATTGCAATTCCAATATGGATCTGATTCATATTATATGATATTCGCAATATCGTTAATTTGTAAGATAATACCAATAATAACGATTGATAATTAATGATAATCTTTTAAAAAATATTCATTGAAAAAGAAAAATATCAAACCAATATCAACCAATGAGCCCACACTTGAAAAGCGTGGGCATTATTATAATAAATTAATTATATTGAATTTGATAAAATAAATGAAAAAACGCGCCAAAACAGAAAATTTATAATGGTCGATTATGTTGCGAAAAATCGAAGACAATTACAAAAATTAAATCAAGTCAAAAATCAAGCTCAGGATTTTTAGGCTGATCAACAGGCTTAAAAATAACCCAGCGCGAACATTGGTTCGTGAAAATTTCACCCCTTCATAAAAAACTTTTTCTAGTCGATCAAACTTTTTCCTGTACAATGAATAACATCAATTTCGATTTCCTTGATAAATGCCGGAGAATATGGACTAAATCTTAATTTCTTGTCGACTTTTTCGTAGTTCGTTATAATTGATCTGATAAGTTTCCCATAGCGATCAAATGTGTCTTGTAAAATATTGCACGATTTTGAAGTTTTGGAATAAATAAAATCTACATCTGGAGACAACACACCGTAAGTATGAGATTGCTGAATGTTTTGCGGTTGAGGCCAGATTGTTCCCTTTCACAGATAGAAATTTTTACAATGAAAACTTCACACGTCAAACATAAGTCCGTTTTTACTGACCGATTTTATTGGGAATTATGACTGAGATTTTTGATCGGCCAATAAAAAATGTCCTCATTTTCGAACTTTTATTTGAAAGCGTAATACTATTATAATAATGGTATTTTTGCAACGTTACGCTTTAGTTAGTTCTCAGGCATAAAAAAAAATTTGTAAGTACTAAAAGTTCAGGGTACATAATTTAAAGACATTTTGTAAAAATGACTGTCGGCATAACACTAGATTATGCCTGGTAGACGTTTTCTACTGTTTGTTTTTTCTTGTACTTTTGCACTTTGCAGTCATTGAGACTCTCGTCGAGCGCGCGTGGTGATTGGCAAGCGATGAGCGACAAAAGATTGCTTGTTGTTAAATACAGCTGTATCACAAGCTTGAGACTTGATTATCGAAACGTTGCGCAAATAAAAATATCATATTTTATGACGTCTTGAAAATCTAAGACGCATCTCCATAATTTTAACTAGCTATTCCAACCATTCTTGTATTCGAACTCAGGAACATGCCTTACAATCACGGTTGAAACCAAAAATGAAATTATCCTCATTTTTTAAATTAAATGATTTTCTCTTTTGAAAAATTCAAATTGAATTCGTAAAACTTTTATTAATGTGTTCTTTCACATTAATGTGTCGTCAATCTCTGGTACAAACTAAATAGCCATGTATTTTGTTTTAACTTTTTCAAATATTATCACAAAGAATTGTTGTGAAACATAATGCTACCACATAAAGTTTCAACGTAGGTTTTTCAAGAAAAACTTCAATATTCTAGGCCTATTTACAGGAAACCAGAAAACGATGAAATCTTTTCGAAAGCTCATGGTGAAGGCATAACCTTCTTACTAGCAATTAATTAGTTTTATGTTATAAACGTAACCAATTTCTAACCGCCGTGAACTTGGTATGAATATTTTATAGTTAAATAGTTAAATTATAAACAAAAAAAGGACTTTGCCAACAAGTTGGCTTGAACTCGCTCTACGAGTTACACACAAGCAATGCTTACATAATAAATTGTGTTTATAAAACAGGGAAACGAAGGTTTTAATCCAATTTAAGAGGGTTAAAGAGGGTTAAAATTAAGAATTAATTTTCGAATTCTATCTCACAGCTCTAAAATATCCCTGTGAAGTGAGGAAAACACACGTTGTTTACATAATGAACTCGGATTTTTGTTAAAGGTGGCAGAGTTATCAAGGTTTAAAATTCAAACTTTGAGTATTATAATTTCAAGCGATGTGCTCAATGACCTTGAATATAGACTATACATTTCCATCAATGCATAAATTTTCATGGACAGCTGATTTCTCCCGCCGATTAACCATCAGTTTATTAAACCCGCTCGTGGTATGTATCCTATAAAAACCAAGATTATATTTTGAAAATGATCAAATATATCCTCTATTCGCACTTTTGACACGCGGATGAGTCGTATTCATAAGCCGAATTATACAAAAAATTTTGCTTAAAAGTAGCTAATATGTGCCAGCAGCATCCATGATCGATATATTCCTATTTTAATCTGATCCAAGCAAAAAATAACAGAAAACTTTTTCGACAATCGACTGTAGTTTTCCGTTTAATCTTTTTAGTTAACAGTCTCTCTTACTTTTTTTAGAATTTCGTAGACTTTTGATTCTTGAGACAAAAAAATCAGTGTGCAATTTCAGATTAAAATTAGTTTGATAATTTTTTCATATTTTAATAAATTACATTATTTCAAAATATTATTGAATTGAGGAATTTGAAATGATTTACTGCTTTAACAAAAAGTTATAAATCATTACATGACAGATTTTGTATTACAAAATTGAAACATTTGATTGTTTTTAGCGATAATTTTTCTGTAATTGTTTCGAAATCGTTTAAGCCTCGGCCCTGTGAACTCTGTCTCAGCCTCGGCCCTTCTCCGTTCGACTCACTACGCCCCTGGTGACGCAGCCAAGAATGACTAAAAATAGACTCGGGCCCAATTTCAAAAATCGAAGTTGAATAACAACCTCGTACATCCTCGTTGATCACTCTCATCTACACACCCGCCCTTTGATTACTTTATTGGGCCGGGATATTCACAAAAGTGTGAATAGGGGATATGAAATGTTAAATAATAAAAAAATATGTTTTTGATCAAGTTGAACTGTTTCACTTATAAGTTATAACCGAAGCATACCTCTCAAACTAGTTGATATAAATTCAAACGTAGATAGTTCATTGTTTTCCTTGGTTTGGCACAAATAGTAGTCAAAATATTTAAGGTGACGCAATTTCTATTTTTGATTTAAATTTGTTTTGAAGATGACCTTGCTGGATTTTCTTCAAGTTTTATCAGTAATAAGGCGTGGATCGGCAAAATTTTGACCTTTGCGCCAGAAAACAAAAAGAATACGCTTTGATTGGTGGATTTAAACAAGATCTCAGTTATAATTAAGGTTGGTAAGGGTACAAATTTTGGGTTGATTCCAACGTTATTCGTCATTTTTGGCAAAACCGGAGATAGTACACATTTAGTAGTGTCGGTTTTGGAAACATAACGCAATTCCTCTAAATAATTGAATTTCAAGTTCACGAGAATGCGAATAAAGTGAGTGAAACGTACGAATTAAACTCTGTTGAAGTCAAATATGAAAAAAATAATTTCGAAAGTAAGCACCACATTGTTTTAAAGAAGTTGGCTAGCCCGAAAATGTTTGAAAAAGGGCCGGTCATTTGGTATTCACTTTTTAGGGTGTCGGTGTTATTTGACAGATTTGCACTTTTTTCAATTTTTTTTTTCTTGATAGGAAACTTTTTGCCACTTCGAAATTTTCGGATATAAACCTTTTTTAACGAAAGTTGTCACTTTTAAGCTTACGTCGTTAAGTTTGTTTTTTCAGATCGATTATTTTCACTTTATAAATCGTCTTCTAAAAAATACTCTAAAAACGCTCGTTTGCTATTTTAGGTCTCTAAATTAAAGTAAAATTTTTTTTTGTAATTAATTAGGAACAGTTAACACCGACACATCCACCGTGGACAATTTTTTTTATTTGTTTATATACGATTTCTACTTCAAAATTAAAATTTTTCAAAAATGACGGAAAAAAACGAAATTTTGGCACATCGAAAAAAATATTTTAATAATAATTTAAAACGGTGGATAGGTCGGCTTACTAATTTGACAAATTTCGGTGTAATGAAATTAATTTAATTCTGGATTACAGAGGGCTTAAAAAGATTTCTCCCAAACCTTAGTTTCGTTTCAAAACTTATGATACAGAGTATAAACAAGAGCAAAAAAACAAAATGAGGACATATTTGGAAAAATTCGCCATATTTTTAGCCGGTGATTTCATAAAAATTAGTTTGAAAAATTTTGGACAAGAAATGGGGAAAATTTTCTATATATTTCCGAAAAGTTTCGACCGAAAATCCCAAAAACATGTCATATGGTTTTTCATATAGCATTTAAAAAATATGTGGTCACCTACGCGAAGTGACCATTTTGAGAAGTGTTTTTTGTTGATTTGAAACAAATAATGAAAAAAAAATTTGTACAAAAAATAAACGATTTTTTCATAATGTCCGGAATTTTTTTCAAAATTTTTTCATAATTTGTCGAATTTGAAAAGTTTAATTCGAACTCAATATTTTCTAAAAAGGCAATAATTTGTAAATTCTGTAGTTACAAAAGTTGCGTGGATTATAAAACATTTTTTTGATGGTATATTGAGAAGAATATATAAACCCAATAAAAAGTTTTTCATCAAAATCCCATATCCGTATTAAGCCGGATGCCTTGAAAGAAATTGGTTTATCTTCAGTAGGTTTCACATACCTTCAATCTGGGAAGAAGGCCCATTTTAAGTGAATCAAGCCAAAATTTTAGTAGCAAAATGGGCCCTCTTCCCAGATTTAAGATATTTATCGATACGCTTGACTCCGCAGTATTTTTGATTTGAAAATCGATCGCTGAGCCCATTTCATCGCACACTGTTTCAAATTAATTAACAGTTGATTTCGGGTACGTCTGCATGTTGACTCGAAATTGTTGAGCGTTGACTAACAGAGTACTTCGATGTCAACTCGCTAATAGAGAAGACCTGCAGAAATTTTTTTTCAATCGTACGTGAATAAACAATCCATACTAGAATATGGACTCAAAGAGAACTTGACTCAATCGTAGGATTTTATAGACATCCGAGTTTCTCTAGTGTACGAAAAAAAGAGTTGACCGCCACCACTTAGCATTGAGAATGAAATCCACGAAAGGAAATAACCATTATTAACTTGTAACTAAATATTTTTCACCGATTAAAGATGTTTCTATTGTTTTTCCAAGATGGCTATTTTTATAATTAATGAAATGAATGTCATTAATTCTATGTACTGAATTTTTAATTCCTGACGAGCGCTAACACCACTTATATATTGAGCTTTAAAAACATAGAGATTTATCGAAAGTAGAATCGCGTCTTGAGAGTATTTTAATGGAAATATTCTTTCTTTTTATAAGCTATGTGATGAGTGAATTTTGTCAACCAAGACCACAGTTGAAATATTGCAGGCATGATTTATGTTTACAGGTACTTTGAAATAAGAAAATCTGAAATAATTTTTGGTGAACTTTTATTAAACAAATGTAATTAAACAAAATTATTAAACAATTACTTAACAAAATTATTAAACAAATATGATATATAGTTTAACTGATATACAGTTTATCCCTTTAAGAAACGACAAAAATTAAAAATCTGATGACTCGCCGCGCACGACTCGTAAGTGACGAGTCGCGTAGTTTTCTCCCAATGGTATACGAAAAACTTGATTGTATACGGCTTATAAGTTATGAGTTAAGGCTAGTACCTTTATAAGTTATAACTTATAGTTAGCCTTATAGTATATAAGGCTAACAATATAAGCTCTTGTTGATCCTTAGAGAAGTATGCAATATAAAAAATGTAAATTAGTATGAAGAAAATATTTGAAAAAAATTTACTGTATATCATATACACTTGTTTTTATTCATTTATTATCAACTAGTTTCGAAATTTCTATTTTATTTCAAAATTTAATTTCAGTAATATCATATCCTGTTCCAACCTAACGTATTGTACAATACAAAATCCTTTTTGATTCAAGGGGGTTGGAACAGGATATATACATTGCGTGCTATGTCTTTGGTTTGCAAGTACTTTACCGATCATTAGTATTTGGCTTGAAAAGTACTAGACACAAAGTACGTATAAAAGTCAAAGACACGTAGGGCATTGTACATTGTTATTGAATTTACTGAGAAACATTTTTAGAAAACAAGTCAGTTGACAAAATTAAACATGTCTTACATTTGTATTTCAACATCAAAGTTTTTTGTTTAAACTTGTCCACTACTGAATTATTCTTAAATTAGCAGGTTGAACTTGAGATTTTGGCTCCAAAGAAGGGATGTTATAAAATATATATTAAAATATTAGGGCTTTTAAAATGCAAGTTGATTGTCGAATCTATTATTTACTATCAATAAGTGAGCATTGCAATTCCAGACGTCGTCGGCCAGACAATTGATATATTATGTCGTAATTAAAAAACAAATTAAAAAGATATATATACAAAATATATTTGAGCGTCAAGCAACTTTGTTCATTGTTATTAATCTCTTCAATTTCACACAATTGCGTGTTCAAAAATGGGTTTCTGTTTATAATGTAAAAAAAAACTATCTAATTATTTCATTGGTTAAGAAAAGTTGGAAAATAGTAAATATTTATTCAATTTTTGTCTGACTAAAAATAAATCTAAGATGGGGATATTTAGCTCTAGTTTCGCGTTCGCATTTGAACTTACGTACGAAGCTTTTATTTATCAACGTCGTTGGATCCGTAGCAGTCATTTGTCAAACATGAGTCAAACGAGAACGCGTAAATAGGGGCCCAGGGATTAAAATCTTTGGTATGCCTAAAATTAATTATCGGGCTTTTCCTTCAAAACTTAAGGGCCTCTGTGCTATTTGACAGATTCGCAGTTTTAATTTTTTTTTCTCTTGATGGGAAACTTTTTGCGACTTCAAAATTTTCGGATAAAAACTTCTTTTAACAAAAGTTCCTACTTTTGTCCTCACTTCGTATGATCTGGTTTTCACAGATCGATTATTTTCACTTTATGAATCGTCTTTAAAAAAACACTCTAAAAACGCGCGTTTGCTATTTTAGGTGTCTAAATTGAGGTAAAATTTTATTTTGTATTTTGATCAATTAGGAACTGTTAACACGGACTCATTTACCTTTGAAAATTTTATTAACTCGTTTTTATACGATTTTTACGTTAAAATCGAAAATTTTGAAAAAAGACAAAAAAAATAATTTTTGCACATCGAACAAAAATATATTTTTCATGAGTTGAATGAAATAAATTTTAAACAGTGGATGGCCCATCCAGAATGGGTCGACTTACCAATTTGGCAAGTTTCGGTGTAATAAAATTAATTTAACTCTGGATTAAATAAGGCTTAAGAGGATTTTTCCCAACCTGTAGTTTTGTTTCAAAAATTATGATTCAGAGTATAAACAAGAGCGAAGAAACAAAACGAGGACGTTTTTGAAAAAAAATAAAAGGTGGCATTTGCCATATTTATAGCCGGTGATGTTGGAAAAATTAGTTTTGAAAATTTTGTTCAAGAAATGAGGAAAAGTTTCAAAATATTTCCAAATAGTTTCGACCGAAAATCCCAAAAACATGCGATATTGTTTTCAAATATCATATGAAAAATATGTGGTCACCTACGCAAAAAGTTAAAGTGACCATTTTGACAAATGTTTGTCGTCGATTTGAAAAAAATAATAAGAAAAAAATTTTGAAAAAAATAAGGAATTTTTTTCATAATGTTTGCAACTTTTTCAAAAAATTTTCATAATTTGTCGAATTCGAAAAGTTTAATTGGAACTCAAAATTTTCTAAAAAAGCAATAATTCGAAAATTCTGTAGTTAGAAAAGTTGCCTTGATTATGAAACATTACTTTGATGGTTCACTGAGAAGAATATATTAACCCAGTAAAAAAATTTTCATCAAGATTAGGATTTGTGAACCTGAGAAAAAAATTGAGTTCCAGTTGCATCAGGAAAAAAGTAATCTCGATTTTTCTAGGTTGAGCCCATATCCGTATCTGTCAAAATGCACCGAGGCCCTTGAATTAAAAAGACAGAAAACAATTCGAATTTGACATAAGCCAAAAAAGATGTTATCGAGTTGTCACTTTAAAAGTTCCTAGTGTCAACCATCTCTCAATTTGATTATCCAAATAATTTCATCCAATTATTATACATTTCAAGCCAGACTTATTTTATTCTAAGTTAGAATGTCCTTTGCTTAAATAATTTGAAGGCTTTGTTTTTCAATTTCAGCTAATCGAAACAAATAAGTATCATGAATAAATTAAAGCTGACAGAGACGTTAGCCATACTAAAAACGTGTTAATTTTCTTAAAATCTCATTAAGATAGATAAGGCCCTTTAGTTATACATTCTGCAGTTGATTTTGAATATCATTTTTGCTGCGACTGGATTTCTATTCTGAATTGAAAAAATTGATCTCCTGTAATTTTTGAATTAAACCCACATACTCATTTTGGTAATATATTACCAGCTCGACTCTGGCGCGCTTAGTTTTATATAGTTAACATTATCGGATTAACTTCAAATTTGAAATGCTTAAGTTTTTCATAATTCTTGATCTTTTGGTGCTAAAATAATTTCTCTATCTGGTTTACTTCTTGACATAAAGCAACTTTGTCGCGTCAAAATTTCGCACCTGACAAGTTTACATGAGTTTTTGAAAGTTAAGAAATCTTCCGAAAAAAAATGAAGGCCTTTCACCAGCAAGAATTTTTTTTATTTTATGTGTTCAAAAATCAAGGATTTTGATTAATTTTCCTCTTAAAATCAATTTCAATCCGGAAATAAAATAAATTGAGTATTTTTTATGAGTGACAAATCATTAATAAAGCTTTAATTAACCAAAAATGTGTGAATTGACACAATTTGCTAATGGGTTTGACTATATTTACTCTTTAAATTTGAGTGCTCTAAACAAATTGTATCTGTTTGACAAACAGAAAGGAAACAAAATAATTTTGTAACATTTGAAAGTTTAATTAAGACAATAAATTATACAGTTCAGTGTACAAAATAAAGAAATAACTGAATTGTTTTATTTTGGCATAATTTCTGTCTTTTTAAACTATTTTTGATAACTTATAAGTGCTAATTTGCATCACCTGGAAGAGCAAAACAATTCTCGGCAGGATATTTACACAGCCGGCACAGTTAAATATCCAACAGTGCGGCTGCTGTTAATTAATTCGGAGAATTCAATCAATTTTTCGATTAATAAGAAAAAAATATATCTCAAATTTTTTCTGTTTCATTTTTCTCTCGCGCGATACTGATCAAATAACTCTTGCCGCTTAATTAGCAGTCGCAGAGTATTGCGATAAGATTTTTTAGAATTCAAATTCTCAGGTGGTATTTTTCATATTGATATGTAAAACTAAGATCATCACCGTTTTCTTCAAATTATCAAGTGACGACAATTTTACGTTTTTAAAAGTTAATCGAATATAAAAAACATTGTTCGTAAGTATGAAATCGTTTTTAATTATTTTTTATCAGAACAAATTTGTTTGGGCTTCAAAATGAGTCTATAATATATTACCACCATCTGAGTTGGTTGTTGTTCAGAATTTCTGAGCATACCCGTTAAGGGCCTCGGTGCATTTCGACAGATTTGCACTTTTTCATTTTTTTTTCGCTTGATGGGAAACTATTTCCCACTTTGAAATTTTTGAATAAAAACTTTTTCAAACGTAAGTTGTAATTTTTGAGCTTGCTTTGTTTAATCTGATTTTCTTCAGATCGATTATTTTTAGTTAATCAATCGTCCTATGAAAAAATACTCAAAAAACGAGCGATTACTATCAAAGGTGTCTAAATTACAGTAAAATTTATTATTCATTTTAAATTACTTAGAAGCCTAAAAATACGGTCTTGACCACCAGCTTGAATGTATTCATTTTAATTTTATACAATTTCTACGTCAAAATCGAAAATATAAATTTTTGAAAAAAGACGGAAAAAACCGAAATTTTAGCCCGTCGAAATAAACATATATCTTCATGAGTTCAATTTATTAAATTTGACGTTGTGGATGAGTCGGCTTACCAATTTGACAAAATTGGGTGTTATAAAATTTATTCAACTTTGGATAAACGAGGGCTTCGATGGATTTCTGCCAAACCATAGTTTTGTTTCGAAAAGTATGATTCAGAGTATAAACAACAGCGAAGAAACAAAACGAAGACATATTTGAATATACTGAAAGTAGCTTGGAAGTAGTTTGGAAATTGTTGAACAAGAAATGTGAAAAATTTTCAAAATATTTTTAATTATTTTCGACCAAAAATCACTCAAGCATGTCATATGATTTTTGAAAGAGCACACAAAAAATATGAGGTCACCTAGTGGAAAAGTTAAAGTAGCCATTTTCTAGAGTTTTTTCGTTGATTTGTAACAAATATTGGAAAAAATATTGAATAGAAAATAAGGCATTTTTATAATTTTCGGAACTTCTAACGAAAATTTCTCATAATTTGTCGAATTTGAAAAGTTTAATTTGAACTCAAAATTCGTTAAAAACGCACATAATGCCGATTCGCTAGTTACGAAGTTGCCTGGATTATGAAACATCACTTTGGTGGTATATTGAGAAGAATATACTAACCAAATAAAACAAATTTTATCAAGAGCCCATATCCGTATCTGTCAAAATTCACCGAGGCCCTTAATCTTCAAAATTGAAGTTTAAATATACTTTATTAATGTTTTTGTCGCCGAAGGTCATCAGCAGAAGCCGTAGTGAATTGATGAATAAGAAATATGTATAAAAAGTCCATACATGTATATTTTCCAAAGTGTCAGCTTTTGACCGGCCATGCCCTTTGTTCATAAATATTATGAGGGTTACTCCTCTGTTACAGTGCAGGGGGGAAAATTAGCCAAGCAGCGCTAGGATGAAGGCGAATTATTTAAATTATTAAAAATCCCAGACTTATATATCAATCATGAATTTATACTCACAAATAAATTTCAAATTAAAAAAAATAAATGTGTGTTTAAAACATTATTTTCTAGTAAGTTCTATGCTAAAAAAACGACAACATTTATTCCCGCTTCCAAACCTAAGTCCATCTTATAAATGCTTACTATCTCTAAAGCGCGCGTTCGAATCCCACTAATGTTGTCTTAGTTATTGCCTCGAGCATGATTATAGGCAAGGGTGCTTGATATTGGGACCGTCAAAGTTGATCAGGGTTTTATCACTCAAGCAATCACTAAGACAATCACTGAGACAACTTTAGTGGGATTCGAACACGCGCTATATAGATAGTAAGCATTTTTAAGATGGACTTAGATTTGGAAAAGGATATGGCCGGCCAAAAGCGTAAGTTTTCGTTAACTCTACCGGTATGTATTTTTGTGCTCGCTATACCAAAAAGCAAGGATTTCTTTATACAGATCAAATAATTGTACAGATAAAACCCTATAACAGTTTTATCAAAAATATGATTGATAAAAAAAATTTTTGTAGTAAACATACATTTATATTGGAAGGTTTTATTATGAATCATAATTTATGATATTTCATCATATTATTAGATATCAATTATATCATATAATTTATATGTTAGGCCTGGCTTTTCACGGCCAACATTATTCCGAAATTTTGTCAAACTGATAAATTGGCATGAGTGAATATCGAAACATCAGGTCATTAATTCAATATATTTAGGCTGAACACAATGCCATATTTAGAATTTTAGTTTCAGCCAAGTCCTGGTCATATCCTTTATTCACACTTCGGTGAATATCTCGGACCTGATTTGGAAACGTAGGGTGTTTTTAAGTAGTAGGGTCGGGATATTCACAAAAGTGTGAATAGGGGATTTGCATTATGATAATAAAGGCTTTTTAAATAAAAAGGTCGAATTTTAGTGCTGTACAATTTTTTTTTAGTATTTTGAAAATTTGCCAGTCAGTCAGAATTTTTTTTCATGATTTTTGGGAATTTTGTACATTTGTTCCGGTTTCCAGCATTTGGCACAAAAATTTAACTAAGCTACTTAGCATGAATTTAAACGTTTATCATTTTAGTGTTGGCGAGTTATACATTTATCATCTTCACCGATTAAAAAATATCACAATTCCTGCAAAAGATTATTATCCATGAATTGTTGCTGTAGTTTGTATATAGTCAAAGTTTATAAAAATTCTTGAGAATTATCCATTTCGAGAATAACATGGGAAAATAAAAGATTGTAAACTTTTATAGAGTCTTCGGGAGGTTTATTCTATAATCAGTGCTTACCAACAGAAGCCAAGGATTGGTTTATTATATCATTGTCACATAAGACGCCGTTTTCAGATAAACAAGTTTCAAGCTGAAACATTGAACCTGCTACTCAGAGGGACTGCTACTAGCGTGGAAGTAATTGTGGCGCTGATTGGCTGTCCCTTCAACATGATAGGAAAAGATGACGAATCGTTTGCGTGAAACGTCGGTGCCCTCTGAGTGGATTGTTTATCCCGTTATCACACTTTTGTTACGTTTTGATCCCTGATTAGCAAACGTAGTGTGTTTTTAGCAGGGAGATCAAAACGTAACAAAAGTGTGATAAAGGGATATACGTTATAAGAGATTCAGTATATGATTCTTGAATTTAATCAAACCGTGGGAATAAATTATTTTCTGTTAAATGCAGTGGACATTAATTTTATCGAAGTACAATGATTCTATTAATTAAAAAGTGAAAATATTAACGTTCCCTTTATACTTTAAAGATAGCAAACTTAATTCACAGAAGCCCAGTTTTTTCACTTTTTGTGGCCATATAACAGGATAAAACATGTTTTATATCCAAAAATCATCACCGTGGTAAACCGCAGTTAACAAATGACTCAATCGTCTATACGGAGAGCTTACAATTTGACAAGAATATTTATCGGTAAATTAAAAACAAATGAGATTTTTTGGATAGAATTCAAAATAATCAGAATTTTTTGTTTAAGGGGTACTGATCGCTGAAATGGATTTTCTCGGTTACAAAATTAGCCATACAGGGCTTTGAGAATACTAATCAGATTAGCCATATTGTAAAACTATTCTTTAGCTTGTGGAAAATAAATCTCAACTTCTTTTTGTATGCATACACTCCTTCACACATAAGCAACACAAAGGGACCTAAGCCAAAATGATGAAACTATCGCCTCCCAAGTTTTATGTCGAAATAAGCTGCAATTTTGACATAACTTGTAAAAGTAGTAAACCAAACGTAATCTTGGTCAGTTTTTCAGATTTCACTTTATTTTCTCTAGAATATGGTGAAAACATCCGTTTTTTCGCAATTATCCGTCGGAAAACTATCTCCTACTAGTACGAAAATTTATAAAATCCATTAATTTTTTTCTAAGCTAGCTCATACAAATACAAACAGTAAACTCGGTCAATTTTCAGATTTCAGCGTTAACTCGAAATATGATTTTTTTAAGGACCCACAAGAAAATTTTCAAAAAAAAGTGCTTCAATTTTTTTGTAAGTAAGCTCAAAATAAAGCCACTAAACCACTGATCAGACAGTTGGCTAACGTCAAGATGATATTTAGACGTTTTAATTGTTAAATTAAGGGGGTCGGTGCATTTTGACAGATTTGCATTTTTTCAATTTTTTTTTATCTTGATGGGAAACTTTTTGCCACTTCAAAATTTTCGAATAAAAAATTTTTTGAACACAAGTTGTTACTTTTCAACTTACTTTGTTTAATCTGAATTTCTTCAAATCGATTATTTTCACTTTATAAATCGTCTTTTGAAAAAACACTCAAAAAACGCGCGTTTTGCTCCCTGGTTTCTAAATAACAGTAAAATTTATTATTTTTTACTTATAAGCCCTTAAATACGCTTTCGACCAACACTTGGATTTATTTAATTTTATTTTATACGATTTCTACGTCTAAATCGAAAATTTAAATTTGTGAAAAAAGAAGGAAAAACCGAAATTTTACCACATCGAAAAAAATATTTTTCTGCCTACTGAGTTTAATAAAATAAATTGAAAACGGTGGATTGGTCGGCTTATCAATTCGGCAAGTTTGAGTGTGATAAAATTTCTTTAATTCCGGATAATGAGAGCCTTTGAGTATTTCTGCCGATCCGTAGTTTCGTTTAAAAAAGTATGATTCAGAGTATCAACAAGAGTGAAGAAACAAAACGAAGACATATTTAAATAAAGTGAAAGTAGCCATTCCTAATAAATTTCAGATAAATTAGTTTGAAAAATTTTGAAGAAGAAATGGGGAAAATTTTCAATATATTTCCAAATAGTTTCGACCGAAAATCCCGAAAAATGTCATATGATTTTTCAAATAGCATATAACGCGAAAAGTTTAAGTGGCTATTTTGAAGAGTTATTTTCGTTGATTTTATAGAAATAAATTTGAAGAAAAAATAAGGCATTAATTCATAATAAAAACCCGTCAGAAAACCTATTAATCTTAAAGTATGTTTTGAATACTCATCGCCTCTTATAAAATAACGTATATGTAAATAAACTCGTAAAATTTCACAAATACTGCCAAATTTTAGCGTCAATGTCTCTGATAGAGCCGTCAAAGTGAGCAACTTATTCTTTTTTCTTGCAAAAGCAGAAACTGACAAATTCGAGAAGTCAAACGTAGTATACGAGTTCACATGCCCCTGTGAAGAAATATATATAGGACTCTTCGTATGCTCATTACCCTAATTCGGGAACATCAACAAAATTCTTGTCAAACTGATATAAGCCTACACATAACGTGCTGTGATGCATACATTAAAAATTCACAAAATTTGTAAATGAAAATATTAAAAAAATTTTCGGGCCCTCAAAAACCTAAATTCCAAAACTTTAAAGACAAATTTGGAATTTTTAAAAGTAGGTTCAGATACAAAAATGATTGTGAAAAAGCTGAGGCTTTTTTGATCAGAGTCGACAAACAATCTCTTTATGATCAGTGGGATCTGAAAGCATTTAAACTTTTTTAGTAAAGAAAAAACTTATTACTGCATCAAAAATGCAACATGTAATTTTAATTTTTTCTCTCTGTCATTATTCTCAAAATTTTTGCAAATTCTAGTTTAAATCTGTTTTGTGTTTGACTTGAAATCTTGTAAAAAACCTCCTATTTATAATGATATTATCACAATTTGGTTAAAAATGAAGTGGATATATTTTTCTAGTATAAATAACACTGGAAAATTTACCAATGTGATTTTCTTACCAAAGTGTGATAAAGTAATATCCATTATTATCCCCGGGTCACTTTAAAAACTTATTTGCCTGTTAAAAAATAGCGGCAATCAGTTTTTTAAGTGACTGGCGGTAAATAAGGATATCATTAACTTAATTATCTTTCCTTTGTCATTAAACAGATATTTAATTCATTTATACAAAAACAATCGGACGTATCCTCTTTATCCACTTTTTGTTAAATTGGTAGCCCACTACTCTTTAACGTCGTGATCTTTAACGTTGTGGCTACCGCAATCTAACCAAACAAGCTGATCTAAAGGGATATGGGTGGTTCTTTCAGATAAAAAACTATTTTAAAAACCAATTGAAGGAAATACAATAGAACTCACATGCTTGCTTTAGAAAACAAAACCAAAGCAAAATTATTGAAAATTAATTATAATTCGTCTACTAGCTTAATAATTAATAAAGCTATAAAAATTTAATATCCGCGTAATTGTATATCCCTTATCACACTCTCGCACAGAATGCGTTGCACATCGATTTTTTCTGATGTCATCTTTTATTGTTCGCCTATCTGGAGCTTCGCCATTTAGCAAGCATGTGATAAACAGGGATATGATCCTGTTCAGAGGGAGTGTGTTCAAAATGGACGAGAACCTGGAAATAACCGGTCCTGATTGGCCAAAACGCGGCCTCTACACTCACCCATCGCTCAAAATTCCTAATATTCATCACACTGATATCTCTCCGGATTTGGAACACACTCATTCAGAACAGGATATGGATTAAGACCTTCAGAGGACAGATCCTAAATATTATAATGATACAAACAACGCAAGATACAAGCACCCAATCAAAACCATAGATTGCAGAATTGGCCGATTCCATTAGTCAAATTTGGAAGTGATCAATCAATCAAATGCTCAAATTCTGCATTTTCAAGTATTCAGGATCTGTGCTCTGAGGGTCGGTAATCCATATCACTAATATGATAATGATATGATGAAACATATATGATACTTATATCCTGTTCCGACCCCCTTGAATCAAAAACAATTTTATCGTACAAAACGTATTGTACAACTACATATGGTACAATATGAAATCGTTTTTGATTCGAGGGGGTTGGAACAGGATATGTTTGATATTATTGATATCTCTTAGTTTTATAGACCTCGGTTTATTACCAACTCATTTTTGAAATATTTCAAGTACCACTCGACCAAAATGCTGAAATTTTGCTTGATCAACTGCATGCAGAAAACCATCAAACATTTGCTGATACAAGCTGTGAGATTATCGATCATAAAATATTCTTTCCAAGCGAGATATTTTATGTGTATACTCCAATTTTTCTTGGTATTTTATTTCTTGGAGTCTACACGATAATTCATTTTCAACAAAGAAAGTAAGTGTGTGAACAGTTTTTTCATCACTTGCCGTTTATAATATATTATTGATCGCGACTTATTTCTACGATTTCAGAATTTTTACCGAAAAGGCAGGATTAGAAAGCAAGCAGTCTTCGATACGAAAAGTGCTTTTTCCTGGATCATATATGGCTCAGGTGTGCTTATTGGCATCCGAAAATCCTGCAGATATAGAATCGAAAACGCCCAATGATAGTTTTCGGAACAAAACGGAAAAAACTCCATTGATATCTAAATAATATCTTCATGATATTTTCTGTATAAATCTAAACTTGAATAAAAATTTTTGAATCATAAATAATAGTCTATTAATAGTCTATTAATAAGTATGCATATTTTATGTATAATTATAAGAAAACAATTTCACTTTTACTTATGCGTCAGAAATAATTTTTACGCTCTTATCGGTCATCTTCGTGATGTCCGGTTCTCTTATTGGCCAAACGCGGGTCAAACGCGGTTCCCATGATATAAATTCTCCTCTAGCGGCACTTTGTGGTCATTTATAACCCCTTGTTTATAATACAGGTTTCAGAAAACCGATAATTGCGCATCTTTTAGTACATGTAAATCATTGAAATATCACTTTCTGTACTGGAAGCTATACTTTACCGGTTAACTTTGACCGGTACATCCGATAACGTTGCAAAAAATATACCTCTGGAGAAAACCCTTCGTTGTCGAGTCAGCTTATTTATTTGTGATATCGCTATTTTAATTGCCGTGAGAAACCGAGGACTAAAAGTCACCTTTGAACCATTTTTATAGAAAAAATCTCAAAACCAAAAAAAATCCTGGGTCTTAAAATGACCGAAAGAAAATCTTTACAAGAAAGCTTTAAAACATCGATACCTATTTTTGAGTTTTGAAATTTCCTATTACAAATCGGCCGAAAGTAAAGGCCTAAATATATCAATCTTTGATATGTCAGAAAGAGATTTATAGGCCCGGCGTTTAACTCTTAATTTCGAAACCCCTATTGGTCGAAACTTTAATTTTCGGTGCTCTTATTGGCCAAACTATTATTGGCATTGCAGACCAATCAAACGTAAATACTTAAAGACGAAAGAAATAAACTAAACAGTTAAAGTGTTACACGAGCATTTTTTATTAATTAATCATTCGAGTCACACAAAGCAAGTCGTTTATAAAATTAAATTAGAGTCAAGGCAGGTCATGGTGATTTTTTTTACTTTATCCTTTTCTTTTTTTTCCTAAAAGTTATATGATTAAGAGACGTTTGTATTTTCACGATTGTATGAGAGAATTTTTGGAATTGAAAGTAATAACATTAAAAAAATTCAGGAAACGCTATCAAGTCGTTTTTATCAAAATTTTATTATTTCTTTGAATGAAATTAATGAGGTAGCGGTCGTACTCTTTCAAGGGTACTTTGGTGTGTAAAAATAGCAAGTAATTTCCAGGGAACACTCAGAAAGCATAAACTTATTAAACAAATTTTTAAAAAAAGTTCGAAATTTTCATTTTTCCGAGTAATTTTTTTTGCAAAACATTGAAACCCTATTTTCGACCAGAAAAACTCAAAATAAGGAAAAGCTGTAAGCAGATTTTCTTCTCGGCATCACCCAAGCTTCAATTTGATGGTATTTTTGACTAAATCCGACGACTTTTTTTTTCGAGTTTTCACTTCTAGTTTATTTAAATGCAATTCTCTAGAATTCAACGAAACATTTTAAAATTCAGCTTCATTAAAATAACAAAAACCTATTTTTCCATCTTTTCCCAAATTAATACTGCATTCTGAAATGTAACCTAGGAGGAGATAGATTTTAAATAGCGAAAACCTTGAAATTAGACGGTTTTTCGAAGTTCTAGAAGAAACTAGTTGGAAATTCAAAAATCCGCTTCATTAAATGACAACCATNATGCCAAGTTTGAGTGAAATCGTATGCGAGCTCTAGGAGGAGATAGATTTTGAAATTTTGATTAGGTTTTCTAGAATTAGCCGCATGGTGGTCACCAGAGTCGGCCAAAAAATATTCTGAAGAATTATTTTTGTAGATTAAATATA
The DNA here is from genome assembly GCA_004367855.1 of Oikopleura vanhoeffeni. NCBI lineage: Eukaryota > Metazoa > Chordata > Appendicularia > Copelata > Oikopleuridae > Oikopleura > Oikopleura vanhoeffeni. Next base: position 30,366 of record SCLH01001409.1, read on the forward strand.
GATCTACCAAATGGCTATTCTGAAAAGTTATGAAGCAGTTAAGTATTATGGTAAAGTGGAGTACAAAAGTACCATTTTTCGACCGCTACCCCCTTAAGAACAGTTTTTGTTTTCTGATGAGAAATTGACAGTTTCAAAGCAAGCGGTACTAAAAAAATGGGAAAGTTTTCTTATTCATAGAAAAATATTTTATAAAAACGCCTAATGATAAAAAAATATTATTTTCGACCTTATTTGATACAAGATAAAATAATTAATACATCATCAATAATTACTCAGAGTGATATTCTCATCCACGAACTAAGATAACTGTCAACTCAGACTCATTATTCCAGGTCATCTTTATTTTTCTTATATCTTTTATATATTATATATGCTTACTTTATAAGTTTCAAGATTAGTGTCATCGCAGTATTTAGAGCAACCTATAATTTTCTTACTACATTTTATATTTTCTCACTTTTTCTTTTTAATCTTTACTGGCGATGGAGATCTTGATGGCGGTGATGATGGCTGCGAGGACTGTGATGACATTTCAGATTCTGATTGAGAGGCATCTTCATCTGATGAAATAATTTCTACTTCACTAGAATCTGGTGACTCTTGGACTTCTGATTCTTCGTCTTCACTTGAGGATGAAGAAACTTCCGAACTGCTTGGAGTAGCTACTTTTTTCTTCCTTTTTTTCTTCTTTTTAAGTTTTAATTTATTTTTTCTTTGATGAATGTTAACAAAATTGAAAAACACTTTGATGTTATGGTGAGGAATTTATAAAAAAAAAATATCTTTTAATAATTCCTAACGTGCCGTGACGTCACTGCTGTCGTAAATAAGGCTCAATTAACAATTTTTGTTTTGATGTTTTAGGTAAACACTATGTGGCCGAAAGATTTCCAGTATTTTGCCAATTCGGCATTCAAAATCTCAATTTAAGTTTTAACGACAACCAAACTCTTAAACTGATGGAAAACCCGTTACAAAAATGTTTCGTCAAAAAAAATCAATTTTTGAGAATCAAATTTGATGCTTGTGTTTTTATAATGGATAACTGACTTTCGGCTAACGAAAAGTGAAAGATCGCGTATATTTAAAAAAAACAGAAAAACGGAATACTTGCAAGCAGAATTGAAGCTTACGCGAAATTCAGGCCCAATCATCTCGCATCATTCGAATGGTCAAGATCTGTCAGCCAATGGCCCGCAAACCATTGGCCTGGCGTGGCGTGTTCATGTTTGCCCTTATTTTTGAAGCCCTTATAAGTCAACGCCATTATTTCCGGTGATCTCATTCGTCAAAAAATTGTGAGTTATGAGTCATTTTTTGAACGATAATTTTTAAAAATTCTTAACATTCCTTTTAATTTCTTTCAATTTTCGCTTTAATTTTTTGATCTTTTTAGCTTTTTTCTTTGCTTTTTTCTTTTTAGCTTCTATATCTGACTCTGACTCTTTAGTTTTCTTAGATTTTTTAGACTTAGCTGGAGTCTCTAAATTCGATTCTTTAGATTTTTTCTTCAGCTTTATTTTTTTTGATGATGAATTTTTAGATTTTTCTTTTGGTTTTTCTTTTGATTTTGACCGTGATCGTTTTCGTTTTGATCTAGACCGTGATCTTTTTTTTGAAACTGATCGTCGTCTGTGATTTGACTTAGAAGATCTTCGAGCTCTAGAAAGTCTAGAACGAGATCGTTTCGACCGAGATATCCTTCGTGTTCTAGAAACTCTTGACCGGGATCTACGTGATCTAGAAATTCTCGATCTTGATCTACGAGATCGGGATATTTTAGAACGAGATCGCCGTTTTCTTGGTGATCTTGATCTTTTAGACCTTGATCGTTTCGACCTTGACCGCCTTGATCTAGAAGTTCTTGCGCGAGAACCCCTAGATTTTGATCCTTTTCGTGACCGTGACCTCTTTTTTGACCTTGATCTTTTTCTGGACAAAGACTTTTTTGACCTGGATCTTTTTCTCGATTTTGACTTTGAACGCGAACGACGTCGAACTGGACTTTGAAAAGATTAATTTTTTGCTTTTTAATACCACAATTTATTCTCAGCCAAAAATTGAAGGCAGAAAAGGGGCAATATTTTGAATTTGAGGCGGCCACATGGAACTTTTTACGGAAATGAAACTTTTTATTTTTTCAAACGATAGTCCGGCCCGGACTGTCCGGGTTAAATTATTTAACAATATTGCAGTTTATTTATTAAAAAATAATTCTTAAATATTTGCTCTTTGGCGTCATTCGTAATCAATTTCTGAGGTTTTTTGATCAATTATAATTTTGTTAATAATTGATACTTCTTTATGGCGAGTTTTTTGGCAAATTATGCTAACAATGCTAAATTCAATTAACGACATCTATTGGCTCGAAAATCAATTTGGTAGAAATGTCCATTTGGACGTCCTAAAATTTCATTGTTGTTAAAATATCCCTGTGGCCGCCCAAATTAGAAATATTGCCTCTTCTCTGCCTACAATTTTTTTGCCGTGAATCAATTGTGGTAGAGATGTCCGTTTGGCCGACGTAATCGATATGATAGATAGATAAAAATACCTTCAAGGGATTTTTGTTTGATATATTTAACGGTAATACCGTTACGGTATTCGCTGAGTCTTTTTGATGGCTCCTTTATAGTTGGGTACTGGGAGCTGGAAATGTAAGGCCAGCAATTAGACGTTAATAATTATTGATTATAAATTTTTATTGGGATGAAATCAATTAATCTGGTAATCCCTAGGTTCCCGGTTCCCGTTTTGGTGTTCCATGATTTCTTTTTGACGGGCTTTTTCCTTGTGATTTTGACTTAGACCTCGAATAACTTCTTGATCCACTCAATGACCTCGATCCACTTTTCGAACGTGAGCTTGAACGAGATCGTGACACGCTGTTATAAGTTAAAATACAAATAATTTTTCTCAAAAAGTCAGATTATTTTAAACAGTTACTATAGTGTGCCGTGAGTACTTGCATTACCGTTACTCAAATATTGTTTTCTATCTTGAAAAATTTATCATTCGATATTTAGTCTTAGAATTAGCCCTAGATTTTTATTCTTTTTTTTTAGAATAAAAATGCCGGTTATCGGCAGCCAGCTAAAATAGTCTAATTCGATGACTCGAAAGCGAAAGGTAATTTCTAGATATTTTTCTGATGCGTTAGCGGATGTTCTGGTTGTTTCAAATTTCACGGTCAAGTACAACCTTTTGGTACCGGAAGTGATATATCTATGATTTGAATAAACAAAAAGTTGCACAAACACCAGATTTTCTGGAGAAGGTATCATAAACTTAAGCGTGTGGGTGACCGCAGAGTTAAGCTAGAGGCAAATTTTTATAAGCCGAAAATATTACTTCTGGTTTTCACGCGGAATATAAATCCGACTCTAGCAGCATCTTGCGATTACCTGAGATCCTCTATCTTAAACCGAAAAAGAACAAGCTTTATTTGTCAAAGGCGGCAAATAAATCCGGAATAATTCGGCTTTTGAAAATAACTCATCTTATTTAGTTTTACTTTAGCTCAAACTGAGCACAAATATCTATTAAATAATAAAATTAACAAGAATTGGTCCGAATCGAACCATTTTTCTATTTTTTTCTGAGATTGCTGAAATTGTTTAATTATCAGTTTTTGTTCAAAAATTGGAAACAATGGTCCGATACCGACCATTTTTTTGTTAATTTATTTTGCGTTGAATATTTTTGCTCAGTTTGAGCTAGAAAAAACTTAATCAGATGAGTCGTTTTCAAAAGCCAAATTAATTCGGATTAATTCGCCGGCTTTGACTCAGAATGCTCGTTCTTCTTTTATTAAAGATTTAAAACCGTCTTCCGAAACTAATGGTTGGCATCTTTCGGTACATTAAAATTATAGTTATATGACTTCCTGGTATTGGAAACTGTACTTCACCGGTGAAATTCAACCAACTGGTATATCCAAGAATGTTGGGAAATAGAGCATTTAAGAAAAATCTTTCGATTACGAAGAAAACAATTTTTTAAATCTTTGTTAATTTTGATTTTTAAATTATCTTCTAATTTATTTCTTTAGTTATTGTGACTCTAACTTTTATCTTTAACAGGAACAAGTGCAGTGGTAGGCATTGTAACGGATTCACCAGGTTTGATACTGTCCTGGTTGTTAAACGTTATACTGTTTGCTGTAGCCTATAATAAAACATACAACAACCATGAATGAAATAATTAACCACGATCCTTCATTATTATTTTTGACTTATAATCTATAAATGAAATATATAAAAAAACTTTAAACTTGAATTTTTTTACAGCATGTCACATTGTTGCTCCCAATATTAGTTTTTGCCCAAGATAACCTCCGCCACTCAAAAAGTAAAAAATGGGCTAACACCTACGTGTTTGCAAATTAAAACGTTTTGATTGGCCAAGGTTAGTTTCAGCAAAAACTGAAATTAGGAGCAAAAATTTGACATGCTGTTAATAATTGAATAAAAGTCCATGTATGCTATAACTCTTTAAATATCCTCACAAAATTTTCGTGATATATAATCAAAGAAACTCGTGAGGACTTCCTTAAAAACTTATATTTTGCATTTTTCTGATCTTAATCAGAGGTGTTCCTCTTGAGCTTTTTCAGCAATAATAAATGATTTGTGAATCAGGCATCTTGATAGTTTATGTGGTTGAAATGTGCAACAATGTACATTCGAACTAAAGCATCTGACTGTATTAAGTCAGATGACGCAAAAAACATTTTGCTACTTTAGATTGAGATAAATATTATTTCGATGATTCTTCATCAGTCTGTTGACTGTTATTCTACGGAAGCATTATTAATTTGAGTCTTTCGAAATGTGAGGGAATTCATTTGACATTCTAGATTTTAGATGCTCAATTGAGTCATCTTTTGTAAATATTTAATGGAATGAGTTCCCAATTTGGCTGTTCAATTAACATTTAGCTAATAACTGAGGTTGACTAGCAGACAATGTCTTTGCATACAAAATTTTAATCGATCAAAATTGTGTATATCCTTTTATTTTCCTTCATTAAAAATTTGCCTCGATTAAATGCGTGAGCTTAAATATTGCTAAGTTAGACGCTGAATGGCCCAGAGCCTCATTTTTAAAAACCTTATATCGTCGAGCCACTCCAAGTCTAACATAGCAGAATTTAAGCCGACGCATTTATATCCAGGTAAATCTTAAGGGGGTAGCAGCGATGTGGCAGATTGGTACATTTTTTCGGAGTAATTTTTGAAAGAAAAAAAAATGTGAAAAATTTTTATTTTATTTTTTATCTAAAATGAAAGTGTTCATACTTGCAAACGTTTATATTTTTAAATTTTTTACATACTTAAGTATCTGTAAAAATATCAAAAACCACTTTTCATTACAACTCCATTTCCAACTTGACCCGATGTGGGATTTTTTTTTAAAGGCGATATTTATAAACTTCAGACATTGTCGGGTGTAATGCACTAATTAGTGGGAGAATCATTATCCACATGCAAAAATTTCTTAAATATGAAAGTTTNGTGGCTACGCATTCTAACCAAAAGGTGATAAAGGGATATTGCTAAGTTAGACGCTGAATGGCCCAGAGCCTCATTTTAAAAACCCCTTATATCGTCGAGCCACTCCAAGTCTAACAAAGCAGAATTTAAGCCGACGCATTTATATCCAGGTAAATCTTAAACGAAGGGAAATAAAAAGATATTAGTTTTTAAATATTTTTTATCTTTCACCATAGAAGGAAATTGTTATAAAATTTAATTTAA